>CAUYQG010047252.1:0-46783 GCA_963574415.1 Tarsius wallacei | reverse complement strand
GGGCTCGGTGGCTCAGCCTGTAATCCCGCGCCTTTGGGAGGCTGAGGTGAGTGGATTGCCTGAGCCCGCGGGTTCGAGACCCGCCTGGGCAAGCGAGACCTCATCTCTACAATAAATCAAAAAATCAGCCGGGTGTGGTAGCGCACGCCTATAGTTCCAGCTACTTGGAAGGCTGAGGCGGAAGGATCACGAGAGCCCAGCAGGCCGAGGCTGCGGTGGCCGGAAGTGGCCACTGCACTCCAGTCTGGGTGACAGAGTGAGACTCCAACTCAAAAAAAAAAAAAAAAAAAAAACTACTCAGGGGTCATTCACTGCTTTCCCCATTTCTACCTCTTTCCACCTAACCTCTTCAGGGAACCTTTCTCAGTTTCTGATTTCTCCTTCCTATAGTTCTTTTTTGCAAAAATGAGTAGATAAATAAGTAGATATTTTATTTCTACTTCTTTCTTTTATAAAAGATGGCATAGTATATACACTTTCTTACGCTTTTTAATTTTTTTCACTAAACATGATATCTTGGAAATCCAAATGTTCCTCATTCATTTTGGTTTTGTTTTGAGGTCACCAAAAGAAAAGACTGATGTTCCCCCTCTACATTAGAGTCCTCTTGTTAAATATTGGATATTCACCTTGGTTTCTTTGTAGGAAGAATTTAACAGTGTTTACACTAAAATATAATACAAAACAAAAATTTTATACTATTTTAAATAAAATTATGTAACAATTTGTTAATAATAGTATATAAAATTGCTCATCTAGGCAGTTTCTGGTTATGATAATTTGCTGCCCTAGTCACTTCCTTATTGAGGCAGGTTAGTGTAGGGGTTAAAAGCAGACACCAGGCTTGGAATCCTGATCTGGTGACTTGCTAGACTTGTGACCTTGGGCTTAGTTTCTTCATTGTAAATAAAGGTGGTTGTGAGGTTTTAGTGAATTTGTGGGTACAAAACATTGAACATTGTCTATCGTGTAGTATGCATGATAGTGGAAAAAGTTATAATTCTCCTCTTACCGGAAGTTAGGAGTATGAATTTATTACTCTGGTATAAAGTCTGAAGATCTAGGAAACACTTTAGTCATCTGTTTCCGTGATCTCACAATAATCTGTCATCTGCTAATTTATTTAGCAAATCTAAAAAATTTACACTTTATTTTCATTCTTTGCTCACTCACTATTCAAAGGAGTTATCAGATAAGAATAAAACTTAGAGCTGGGCTCGGTGGCTCAGCCTGTAATCCCGTGTTTTGGGAGGCTGAGGTGAGTGGATTGCCTGAGCCCGCGGGTTCGAGACCTGCCTGGGCAACTTGGCGAGACCTCATCTCTACAATAAATCAAAAAATTAGCCGGGCGTGGTAGCACGCACTTGTAGTTCCAGCTACTCGGGAGGCTGAGGCGGAAGGATCGCCGGAGCCCAGCAGGTCAAGGCTGCGGTGGCCGGGAGCGGCCACTGCACTCCAGTCTGGGGGACAGAGTGAGACTCCAACTCAAAAAAAAAGAATAAAATTTAGGAAAAACAATTAGCAAGATGGAGGTGAATGAACTGTCCACTTACTGAGTAATAGATACCAAATGACATTTGAAAAAAGACCCATAGCCGGGCTCGGTGGCTCAGCCTGTAATCCCGCACCTTGGGAGGCTGAGGTGAGTGGATTGCCTGAGCTGCAGGTTCGAGACTCGCCTGGGAAGGTGAAACCTCATCTCTACAATAAATCAAAAAAATTAGCTGGGCGTGGTAGCGCACGCCTGTAGTTCCGGCTACTCAGAAGGCTGAGGTAGAAGGATCGCCGGAGCCCAGCAAGTAGAGGCTGCGGTGGCCGGAAGCGGCCACTGCACTCCAATCTGGGCGATGGAGTGAGACGCCAACTCAAAAAAAAAAAAAAAGAAAAAAGACCCATTTTTGAGATGTGCTGTGAAGTATTTGGTGTCCCAGCTGATAGTTCAAGAACGAGTGAGTTTTGAAATAACCTAATGAGTGACATTCTATATCTTATTTATTGCAGTGATAACATACTGAATAAAAAATAACACTGGTTTTTTTTGTTTGTTTGAGGCATATTCTCTATAGTGTCTAACTCGTGGGCTCCAGCCATCCTCCCACCACAGCCTCCTGAGTAGCTAGGACTATAGACATGCATCAACATTCCTGGCTAATTTTTAAAATTTTTTGTATAGACGAGGTCTGGCTCTGTTGCCCAGGCTGGTCTTGAACTCCTGGCCTCAGTTGTTCCTCCCACCTTGGCCTCCCAAAGTGCTGGGATTACAAGTGTGAGCCACCATGCCCGGCTTACTGTTCATAAAGAACAGAATAAATACATTATATTATAATATGACCTAACTAGCCTGAAATCTGTATGATGTAACATTTTAGAGTGAGAAGCAACTTCCTGTTCTTTAAGGAGATGTACAGGTGGAAGTATTCCTGGCTTGAATCCTAATTTTGTCTTCAGAGATACATATTATTTTTACTTCTTTGCAATTTATGTATCTCTAAATTGAAACTTTATTGTCTCTCCACAGGGATGCCTCAGCACTGCTAGATCCAATGGAGTGTGCAGACACAGCCGAAGAGCAGAGAGTACACAGTCCTCCTGCTTCATTAGTGCCGAGAATTCATGTAATTTTAGTCCAGAAGTTGCAGCACATCAACCCATTATTGCCTGCTTGCCTTAACAAAGAAGAGAGCAAAACCTGTAAGTGTAAGTGTTAAAGCCTCGTGAACTGGGGATTTTTATCCTCAGTGTGTGTCTGGAGCTGCTGTATGTAATGTGCTCATAGTGGAATTTTGAGTCAGGTCCTTATTTGTTCAGAATAAGCTTTTTTCAGTGATCTCTGTTTCTTGTTTCTTTGCCCCATTTTCCTCTTAGGTTAATTCTCTATTGAAATGAGGCTAAAAGTCATATTTTTGAGATTTGCGTCAGTTATTGACCAGTATCCTAAGTCTGTACTAGTTGTCTACTGAGTTGTGGTGCTTTGCTCACGTAGTTATTGTTCACCCTTACACACTTGCAAGGATCTGCTGTATAACCTGGTCTCCCTTGTTCTTCCAGTTGTCTCAAGTTTCATGTCTGAATTGTCTCCGGTCAGAGCAGAGCTGCTTGGGTTCCTCACTCATGCCCTTTTGGGGGATAGTTTGGCTGCTGAATACCTTATATTACATCTCATCTCTACAGTGTAAGTTCTATCTTCCTGATAGGAGTTAAGGGAGTTTGGTGTGTGTAGAAAGGGGAAAAGAGTAGGAAGATTTCTGATGTAATTTTTGCATTTTAGCTTATCAAGCTTCATCAAGTGGTTTATGTTTGTTCACTGTAATAAATGTTATATGAAATCACAAACAAATTCCTTTTTTCACCTTTTCTCACAGTTTCACATTTAGCATTTTGATTATGTCCCCTTAAATTTTAGAGCCAAAATCAGTTAGAAGGCTTGGCTTATAAGTAAAATGAACTGTTTTATCCATTTTGCATTCTAAATGCTGTCTATACATCCCAAGGTACTACTTCTAAAAGCAGTCAACAAAGTACATCATGTGCACACTTAACTTGTAAAATGACACTAGCACCTCATCCTTTGATTCCATTGGATTTCTTTGTTTTTAAATTTCAAAACTAATGTGCTCCTTTGACAAGTTTCAAGAACATAAAGAAGAAAATAGAAATCAACTGTAATTTCACCACTTACAGATAATCTCAGTTAACATTCTGGTGCAGTTTTAAAAATTTACATATGTGTACATACATAGATCTTAGTTATACTCTAAGCACAAGTCCATATCTTGTTTTTAGCATTTAATATGCACTAACATTTTCTCATTATAATTCTTCATGTACTTTGTAATGGCTATGCAGTGTTTCATTATACAGTTGTACCACACAGTAACCATTTCTCTAAATGTTAGGTTTTCCTGTAATAACACTGCAATGAACATCTTTGTGCTATAAATCTTATCTTTTCTCAGATGGGATCTGAGAGAGTAGCACATAATAGTTAAGTGAGAGCACAATCTCTGGAACCAAACCACCTGGGTTCAAATCTTAGCTTCTTGGCTAGGTGAACATGTTACTTACAATCTCTATGCGTTAGATTTCTCATCTGTAAAATGAAGATAATAGTATGTACCTCAAAATGTTTGTGGATAAATAAGAAACCATTGCCGTACTCAGAACAGTCTTTGGCACTTGATTAGCACTTTTGTAAGTATTGGCTATTATTTTTATTACTGTTATTCTAATAAATAAAATAACTGGTCAGGGTACTCTGCTTTATTTTTAGTGAAAATATTAGGCTAATTTTTCTATTCTTTATTTGCTTATCAGTAGAAATTGGGAAATTACTTCAGCTTCTTACTGATTGATTTCTTTTTTTTTCTAGATATACAAGAAGAGATGTGCTTCCACTAGGAAAATTTACAGTTAACCTGAGTGGTTGCCCACGGAGCAGTACTTTCACAGAACACTTATATCGAATTATTCAACATCTCGTTCCAGCGGTAAAATCATTATAAATATATGTATTTTATAAAACTACGCACACTTAACAAATCTGTCTAATTGTCTTTCATTCAGCTCAAATATTTAACTTTGAGATTTTAATAGATTCCCATTTAAGGGGAAACAGGCCTATCAAGTTACATAACTTAAAATGTATTTTTCCCAAAGCCTATCACTTTTTTATTGCCTTAGCACAAATTTCTTTTTTGGGGGGGGGGGGTTGTTTTTTTGTTTTTTTGTTTGTTTGTTTGTTTTGAGTTGGAGTCTCACTTCGTCGCCCAGACTGGAGTGCAGTGGCCGTTCCCAGCCACCGCAGCCTCGACCTGCTGGGCTCTGGCGATCCTTCTGCCTCAGCCTTCCAAGTAGCTGGAATTACAGGTGCGTGCTACCACACCCGGCTAATTTTTTTGATTTATTGTAGAGATGAGGTCTTGCCAAGTTGCCCAGGCGGGTCTCGAACCCGCGGGCTCAGGCAATTCATTCACCTCGGCCTCCCAAAGCACGGGATTACAGGCTGAGCCACCGAGCCTGGCAGCACAAATTTCTGTTAAGTGTAACAACACTTTTGCAGTAACTCCCTTAAAATCATATTCTCTCTTGATGTCAATTTGCTTGTGCAATTTGGTATCCTTTCTGTGCATTAAAATCTTAAAGCTAAATAAACTCTAAATTTATAGGACTATGATTCTTTAACTGAGGCAATAAAGATCTTTATCTCCGTTGCCCCAATTTTAATTCCTGTTGGAAAGTTAAGCTAACTTTATTTTCCGGGGCATACTACATACATACTACTACATACTACTGGAATGCAGTATTTGTGTGGTGGTAAGATCTTGGGAGCAGAGGAGTTGATTCTGATTAGTTGTGTGACCAAAAATACAGCTCCATCTTTGGAAATTTAAGACGTTGCACTAGATCATTCATTGAACCAAATGTATTGAGTGTGTCTAAGTGCTATTACCTGTCCAGGCCCTCAAGAAGCAGCGATAGACTAGAATAGACCAGCAATTCTTACTCTCCTTATAGTCACTAACACTCTGAGGAAAGTATTGAGGACATGTTGAGAATATTGAGAGTTTCTTTTTTTTAATGTGGGTTATAGTCATTATTAATTTCTCACAATAGAAAGTAGAACAAATATATTAAAATGTTAGTTCATTTAAAATAAATTGATTGCCAGGCTTGGTGGCTCAGCCTGTTATCCCGCGCCTTGGGAGGCTGAGGTGAGTGGATTGCCTGAGCCTGCGGGTTTGAGACCCGCCTGGGCAGGCGAAACCTCATCTCTACAATAAATCAAAAAATCAGCTGGGCGTGGTAGCGCATGCCTGTAGTTCCAGCTACTTGGAAGGCTGAGGTGGAAGGATTGCCGGAGCCCAGCAAGTCGAGGCTGCGGTGGCCGGTGCACTCCAGTCTGGGCGACAGAGTGAGACGCCAACTCAAAAAAATAAATAAATAAAATAAATAAATAAGTAAATAAATTGATTACATGTAAACATAAATATTTTTAGAAAAACTTTTTCCTAACCAGAAATAATTAGTGATTAAGGTGACATTGTTTTACGTTTTTGTAAATCTCCTTAATGTAATGTCTGATTAGTAGAAGACTACTGGATTCTCATATCTGCTTCTGCCTGTACCTTCTGGGCTTAGGCAGTCCTTGCACCTCGGTCTCCTGAGTAGCTGGGATTAGAGGTGCATGCCACTGCACCCAGCTAAGTTTTTGATTTTTTTTTTCCATAAAAGTGAGGTGTCACTATGTTGCCTAGGCTGGTCTCAAACTCCTGGGCTCAAGCAATTTTCCCACCTCAGCTTCCCAAAGTGCTGGGATTACAGGGGTGAGCCTCTGCACCCAGCCGTAATACGTTTTGAAAGAAGTATATGAAGGAAAATTGGCCTCACACAGATGGAAAAGTAGTTGGCAAAAGGAGGACTGTTTTAGTAGCCTTTTCAGATAACTAGATATTCTTCCATAATAGACCAAAACTGTCCACATGGCATTTCCTTCAAGACAGTTGAGGTGTGGAATCTGAAGTCTTATCTGTGAACTTTTCATACTCTGCTGCAGTAAAATTCATTAGTCTATCTTGCACATTGAAAAGGTCTTTTACCCATGCATGACTTTGACCTAATTGACTCCATAGAAGGGTTTTAGCAATTCCCTGGGGGTTCCCTGTCCCACATTTGAGAATTACTGAAATAGATCCTTTGCCCTCACAGAGGTCAAATTTTTGTAGTGGAAGACCAACAAATAAATTGATACATGGTATATTATTTAAGTACCCCTGAAGAACAGTGAAGTCCCAGGAGAAGGATAGGGTGTGCTGACAGTGGGCCAGGGTGCACTTGCCTGTGTGTGTGGAGGGGCCAGGGAAGGCCTTGCCAACAGGATGGTTTTGAGGAAATACTTGATGAAAGTGCAGGAACAAGTCAGATGGCTGCTGCAAAATGTCCTATGCAGAGAGAAAAATGCAAAGGCACTCAAGCCACAGCATGTTTTAAGTGTGAAAGGGTTATCTGAGGAACATACTAAAGGTTATAGCATGATAAGATATTTCCTTTTTATTCTACATCATTTTACAGTGGGTTTATGTTTTCTTTTTTACCACATCTCATTCCTTTATATTACTCTAGTGTTTACATCTAGTGAGCTTACATCTAGCAAGCACTGTGAACCTTTTTGAAACATACTTGCCTCTCTGATATCTTGCTTAGTTTTCACAGCAGGTTAAGTATGAGTGACCTGCCTGTGCTTTATGTGGCTGAGGCTAGACCCTACTCATGGCTATTTCTGCTTTTGACAGGCCCTGCCTCTTTAGGAATTGTTTATTTGTACCTGTAATGTGGTCTCCCCCTCTGCTCCCCCATTTTCTCAGAGTCACTTAGCCATTCTCTAAATTTTGACACTATGTCTTACTTCTTCCTCGACAATCTCTCTCCCAGTCACTCACACATACCCTTTTTAGGCTAGCCTGGTAGAAGAGTGGATTGGTGTATGAAGCAGAGTGAAGAGGGTATTGAGAGCAGTGGGCTTTAGGAGCTGGAGAGGAGGAAGCATTTGGGTTTAGAGGATGCTTATTCTGTGAGACTGAATGTGGAGGTGTGTGCAGCCTAGGGGACATGTCATGAGAGCTCAGTGTGTTCTGCTCCCTGATTTTTCTCTGTAAAATTTGTTCAAAAAGTCTATGGCAAATGAATGTAATTTTAATCAAAGAACATAGAGGAAAACTAAACTCACCTTTTCTCTTCCTGTCTTGATGAATAAAATATATATTTTCTTTTTCTAGCTTGTGTTTTAAAGAAGTTAAGCTTTTGGATATTTGATATTTGTATGTCAGTTATCTACCATTTGCTTCATTGTTAAAATAAAAATTATTCCTCAAGAATATTAAATAAAGACATTTGAGAATAAAGCAGCTCATAGAATGAATGAAATTCAAATGTAGGATGTAGATACTATTTTTGCTTCTAAGAGTTCAAGAAACCATATGACTGTTCCCTTAGAAATGTACACGGTCATTTTTTCCATATAAAACACAATGTTTAACTCCAAACACATATTTTCTTAAAACAGGGAAACTTTCATTCTTCATTTAAAATTTCTCTTTGCAGTCTTTTCGTCTACAGATGACCATAGAAAACATGAACCATTTGAAATTCATTCCCCACAAAGACTATACAGCCAATCGCTTAGTCAGTGGACTCCTCCAGCTGCCCAACAATACTTCTCTTGTAATTGATGAGACGCTTCTGGAGCAAGGGCAGCTGGATACTCCAGGTATGTACACAGATGTTTTCTTCCATTTCTAACGTCCTTCCTGTTAACACCAGATTCAGTCATGACTGTTTAGGAAGGATATCTGTGAACAAACACAAAATTCACATTTAACAAATATGTGGCATAAAGGCTTGGCATATGAATTTGATTAAAGCATATATTTTAAATAACAACTATGTTTTATCATAATATTCTGAAAATAGTACAGTAGAACAAACTAAAAACAGAAATGGGAGGAGGCTTTGACTTTAGTATAATCTATTACCTCAAAAGAGAATGTAGAAAAAATCTAATAAAACTTTTTTTTTAACCTCTCATTGTGAATTTTTTTTTTTGAGTCAGAGTCTCACTCTATTACCCAGGCTGGAGGGCAGTGGCATGATCATGGCTCACCACAGCCTCCACCTCCTGGGCTCAGGTGATCTTCAGCCTCCCAAGTAGCTGGAACTACAGGCACGCATCACGATGCCTGGCTAATTTTTTGAGTTTTTGTAAAGACATGGTCTTTCTATGCTGCCCAGGCTGGTCTCAAACTTGAGCTTAAGCAGTCCTTCCACCTCCCAAAGTGCTGGGATTACAGGTATGAGCCACTGTACCCAGTCATCATTGTAACATTTTAAAACATTTTTCAGAGAATTTCTGAAAAAAAAAATTTTAATAGATCAGACAGTTTGAACTGCCCTCAATTATGTAATCTGTTATAAAATTACAAGAAAGCAGATTATTTTGTCTGTGCTCACATGAAGAGAAATTAGGAGACACTGTGATAGTGATAAGTTTAAGAGGCAGAAGTAGAAGAAAAAATAATGTGTGCACTGGGCACATTTGAGATAAAGGTGAGTATAAAACCAGTAAAATTTACTAACTATTCACTAACTCCTTTGTATTATTTTAGCCCTGTGAACACACACCACCTAGAAAGTAATCATACTTATTGGGAACTTTATGTCTGGTTGCATAAAAGATGCTAGATGTTAGACTGTGAGGAGTTTTGGCCCCAGAAACTTCTAGCTTGACTAATACTGTTTGTGTGAAGCCTGTTACCTAATGAACATTTAGCTTAGTAAACTGGACAGTATCTCATATCCTTTTTTAAACTGTAGAAACCTCATGTCTTATAGTTAATGTCAGCAAAACTATTTTGTTTAGGTGATTGACGTCAAATGACTGAAAATGATTTGCTTGCTTTTGTAGGTGTTCATAATGTGACTGCCCTGAGCAACCTGATAACTTGGCAGAAGGTGGATTATGACTTCAGTTACCACCAGATGGAATTTCCCTGCAATATTAATGTTTTTATTACTTCGGAGGGGAGGTCACTCCTCCCGGTATGATGAGTGATTTTTAAATGGAGGGAGGTTGACATTGGACATTTTTATTGTTTCCTGGTGCTGCTTATTCATAAGTTACGTTTGTTTTAAGAAATTGTGACTGCTGATTATTAAGGGAATTAATTATTTTGTACTGCCATGGGATAGCAACTGACATCTTAGCAAGAACCAAATATCAGCAAATCACAAGTCAGGCAAAGTTGTTGGCAGCAGAAACTCACATAAAGCATAGAAAGTAGAAGCTGTCTGCAAATTGATTAACATCCGGATTTCTGTTCATGCTGCCATTGACCCATTGTTTTTTGCCAATCTTGTGTGAGAAATATTTTAGAGTTCCTTTTATTTTTTAATTGAATAATAATCTTAATTATTATTATTGAGACAGGGTTTTGCTGATTGCGCAGCTGGGAGTGCAGCCGCACAATCATAGCTCACTGTAACCTGGCACTCCTGGGCTCAAGCGATCCTACTGCTTCAGCCTCTCAAGTAGCTGGGAATGTAGGCATGGACCACCAACATGTCTGGTTATTTTATTTTATTTTTTGTAGAGATTTGGTCTCGCTGTGTTGCCCTAGCCTATCTCAAACTTCTGGGCTCAAGTGATCCTCCCACCTTGGCCTTCCAACATGCTGGGATTACAGACATGAACCACTGCACTTGGCCTAGAGTTACTTTTCTTTTTTTGGAGTCGGAGTCTCACTCTGTTGCCCAGGCTGGAATGCAGTGGCACAATCTTGGCTCACTGCAGCCATGACCTCCTGGGCTCTGGTGATCCTTCTACTCAGCCTTCCAAGTAGCCAGAAACACAGGCATGCACCACCACACCCAACTAATTTTTTTGGTTTTGTTTGTTTGTTTGTTTTGAGTTGGAGTCTCACTCTGTCACCCAGACCGGAGTGCAGTGGCCTTGACCTGCTGGGCTCCGGCGATCCTCCCACCTCAGCCTTCCAAGTAGCTGGAACTACAGGCGCGCGCTACCACACCCGGCTAATTTTTTGATTTATTGTAGTGATGAGGTCTCGCCAAGTTGCCCAGGCGGGTCTCGAACCCGCGGGCTGAGGCAGTCCACTCACCTTAGCCTCCCAAGGTACGAGATTACAGGCTGAGCCACCGAGCCCAGCTAATTTTTTGATTTATTACAGAGACAAGGTCTCGCCAGGTTGCCCAGACTGGTCTCAAACCCCTGGGCTCAGGCAGTCCTCTCATCTCTGCCTCCCAAAGTGCTGGGATTACAGGCAGAAGTCACCGTGCCTGGCCAGCCACACTCAGTCTTAGAGTTACTTTTATAATATCCCTAGCCAGGCACCATGGTTCATGCCTATAATCCTAGAGATTCTGAAGGCTAGAACGGAAGGATTGCTTAAGGCCAGCAGTTTGAGACCGGTCTGGGCAACATAGTGAGACCTCTGAATATATATTTTAAAATATTTTATAAAAAATAAAATGTCTCTAATCACTAGGTAGTTATTTTTATGAGTTATGGTTAAGTGCTCTGCATCATCAGAGTGGCTGATAAAGAGCTTTTAATTTTGAGGTGAGAAATACTCCCAATTGTTAAAAGGTATATAGTTTCTCTGTATAATAGTGTTCATCTGTGAATGCCGAGAAACAGCCTTTAACTAAGAATGAACTGGCTCATTGGTAAGCTTTCTGTAGGTAGGTGTGGTAAACATTTTTAGTTAACTGTTGTTTATAGGTTGGATACCTTACTATGTACTATTGCTACTTTTGAGGAAACATAAGTAACCACGAAAAGACTAATTCTTATGATTGCTGAAGTAATCTTAGATAGACCTTGTAAATTAACATTGAAAATGGATTCCTTTCTCCCATATAATAAGTGGTGTTTTCTCATGCCCTTAGGGGCTGATAAAGATGATGAATCTTCCTAATGTAAATTAATTTAAGAACTTAGAAAATATTGTGTACTACTTCTCTTTTCAGGCAGACTGTCAGATTCACTTGCAACCCCAGCTAATTCCACCAAACATGGAGGAGTACATGAACAGCCTTCTCTCAGCAGTGTTGCCGTCTGTGCTGAACAAATTCCGCATTTATCTAACTCTTTTGAGATTCCTGGATTATAGCATATCTGATGAAATAACCAAGGTGTGTTCAGGTTAAAATCAAGGATTCTCCTATGTTGAACTGCAGGATTTAACCAATTTATATTTACTGTAATTGCTGATATGGCCATTTTGCTATTTTTTTTTATATGTTGTATATTTTTGTTCCTCTGTTACTCCATTATTGTATGTTTTTTTTTGTTGTTGTTCGAAATAGATTTTCCAGTGTCTCTTCTTAATTTCCTTGAAATTTCTTATACAATATTTTTCTAGGTTATTTTCTTAATGGTTGCCCTGGGGAATAAAATTAACATCCTAAGTGTAACATTCTATTAAGGATTTCTGCCAGTTTAATTATAACAATATAAAAAGATTTTGCTCCTTTATAATTCCATTCCTACTTCCCTCCTTTGAACTGCTGTTGTCATACAAATAACATCTTTATACACTGTACACCCATCAACACATTTATGATTACTGCTTTATGCAGTTGTCTTTTATTTATTTATTTAAATTTTTTTGTTTTTTTGAGTTGGAGTCTCACTCTTGCCCAGGCTGTTGTGCAGTGGCATGCTCATGGCCACCGCAGTCTTGATCTCCTGGGCTCAGGTGATCCTTCTGCCCCTTCCAAGTAGGTGAAACCACAGGCACGTGCTACCACGCCCGGCTAGGTTTTTTTTTATTTATTGTAGACAAGGTCTCTCCAAATTGTCCAGTCTGGTCTCGAGCCCCTGGGCTCAGGCAATCTCTCACCTCTGCCTCCCAAAGTACTGGGATTACAGGCATGAGCCACTGCACTTGGCCTTCCTTTAGTTCTTTGCATGTACTTAAAACAGCCAATTTAAAGTCTTTATCTAGGAAGTCTAATACTGGGTTTCCTCATGGATAGTTTCTGTTGACCCCTTTCTTCCCAAAGTATGGGCCATGTTTTCTTGTTGATTCATATGTCTAATTTTTGGTTGTTGAAAACTTCACATTTTAAATAATATAATATGGCAGTTCTGCTCTGGAAGTCAGACTCTGGAAATTAAACCTCCTAGGATCTGTTGTTGCTGCTGGCTGATTGTTTAGTGACTTTTTAAAAACTATTCTATAAAGTCTATTCTGTCTCGATGGCACTGAAGTCTCTGCTATTAGCTTTGCGGCCAGTGATTGGGCAGAAATTTCCTTAAACAAACACCTGGAAGGAGTAAGTCTCCCAGGCTAAGGGTATACAACTATAAAAGTTGTGGCAAGCCTTCCACACTCGGCCATGCAGTTCACAATCCTGCCTTAGCCTTCACTTCCTGCTTGCACATAGCCTCAAGGTTATGCAGAAGTGGGAGTTCAAGGTCTCTGAGCATGTGTGTGGCTTTCTAAATTCCTGGGGATATATACATATCTAGGAGGTTTTCAAAACTCCTGTGGATATCTCATTCACCAACTTGCTTTTCCATTTAAGGGTTTTGGTTAGCCCCTCGTTTGCCACAGCTGTTATCCAGTGTCTTAGGCATCCAGGACGATCAACAGTTTCTTCTGATTATTTCTGACAAACGCCTTGAGGAAAGAGGCTGTTCATACTGGGCAGGCCATGAGTCAGATTAAATAAAGACAACCTTGCAAATGGGTTCTTCCAGAGAACTGATAGGTCAGATAATGACCGTTCTCTGGGAATGGTACTTTGAAGGAGCTCAAGCCCTTTTCTGCCCTCTCTGGTGGCTTCCAGGCTGTTGGTTTTCAAGGCTATCACCCAGAGGGGAAGAGCTAAATATGGGAGTAGAGCAAGTTAGAATGTCACAAAGCTCAACATTCTTACCAAGAGTCACCTGGTTTTCTTGCATAAATGCTGTCCAGATTGCTTCAGTTGGGTGGTTTACTTCCAGAGTTTTAGAAAGGCTGATTTTGATTAGTATTCTTATTGCCTTAATGGTGGGGACAATTGCTGGAGGTCCTAACTCTGCCATTTTCACTAATCATCACTTTTTCTTTTGTTGAAAACGCATCATATTCATTACACCAGTTGCTTATTTATATGTTTGCTTGACCTTAAGTAAATCTGAGTTTGATTTATTTTCATCAGTAGCATTATTTATGTGTATAAGGTTTTGGTTCTCAGCCTTTTCACCTATATTATCTCCTTTATCCAAGAGACAGGGCTGACATCCAATTTTGACATCAGTCATTGAACCATGTTACTTTCCTCTTACTTACAAAAATGCAGATGTCATTTCCTCTTAAAACTGTGTATTAAGAAATTGTTTTAAAGTACATTTACTCTTTTGATAAAGGCAGTTGAAGAAGACTTTGTGGAAATGCGTAAAAACGACCCTCACAGCATCACTGCTGATGATCTCCACCAGCTGCTTGTGGTAGCTCGGTAAGTAGTACATGTCCGTAATGGCCTTTTTAGTGAGTGCTCATAAGTTTCCTGATCTATTCAGCAATAAGTGAAGCAGACTTCTAAAAACGGAAATGAACTTTTCCTCTTAAAAACGCTGTATTGAAAGAGCTCGTTGAGGGGGAGTTGCATTTGGCTGGTGTCTCTTCAGTGGAACAGGCACGCTGCTTGTTCTCTAGGCTTCAGGGAGTGAGCCACCCTCCAATTCTTACTCTTCAAAGGCTTCTTTGAAGAAGTCTAACTTGGCTGTTGACTTGCAGGTAGCTACCAGTCACCTCTCGTAACATGGACTGTGCTTTTAAAAGTATTCCTAGGTCTTAAAGATTAAAACTTACTGTCCGAGCTCTAGACTTAGGTTTATTTCTGTATTTCACACCAGGTGTCTGTCTCTCAGTGCTGGTCAGACAACGCTGTCCAGAGAACGATGGCTAAGAGCAAAGCAGCTAGAGTCTTTAAGAAGAACCAGGCTTCAGCAGCAAAAATGTGTGAATGGAAATGAACTTTAAAGATCTGTTACTTATGAAGAGGAATGGGCAAATTGTAGCCACATCATTGTAAATTCAAATATCATTTATACCACATTGTTTTATAGATAATTTGTATCACAAGCCAATGACTTTTCCTGAAATCAAGCCTGGTAACATCTGAAATTTATATAATAATCAGTAAGGGCTTTTACCTTACTGACTTTTGAAGCTTTTGAAGTTTGTTTTACAATTATATAAATTAGTAATGATGTAAAAGATGTATTTGATATTAAAAGTTTAATATTGATAATGTTGCCAATTACACCACTTCCTTAGCTTCAGATGAGTCATAGGCCAGACTCTGTTGAAATGCTGATGCTAACTTCGGATGAAGAAAACGGTTGCAATTTCAAACTAGAGGAACTGTACTCTTAAGATTTCTGACTTTCCAGCTAAAGTGGGGCTGGGTGTGTTCAGTAGTCCCAAGTCTGGGGAATGGGGCTTACTTGCCATTGAGTCACATGACTGTGAAGTTCTGTACCATCATTTCCTAGACATTTGGCCACAGAAACCTTTTCCCACTTAGTATTTGCTAACAGCCTACAAAACTAGTCTTTTACACGGCACTGGCTCTCCTAGAACTGAATCATGGACCAGTAGTAGTATTTCCAAAAATTTGGGGGACTAGAGTTGCCAAGTTATTTTGCCAAGTAGCCTGAAGTAAATCACTGTGTATTATTACCATTTATTTTCCATAAAAGGACAATCTTAGAATAGGAGATAGTCCTTTAAATGGAACAAATGTAGCTTTTTTGGGAGCGAACCCCACAACACTGTCTTATTTCTCGTTACATCCCAGAGCATTTGGAAACCACGCTTAAGAGGATGCTCTCCTACGAAGTTTTGCCCACATGTGGAAAAAGCAAAATAGCAAACCGAAAAAATGCCCTCCTTAGAAAGATTTTCTTAATAAATGTGTCATTTAGTCGCTTTGATGGTTGTTTTGGATTTTTAGCTTTTTATGAGTTCATCAGTTAGTTCCAAATGTTACATTAGCTAACAGTATCTGCTGCTCCAGTAATGGGCCTAATACAACTACAGGTATATTTCCCCCAGACCAATTACAGTTTTAACACAGAAATTTTTAAAGGAACAAAAATATCAGAGAGCCAATTAATATACTCTAGTGGCATACCTGGCAACAAGAATCTTCAGAAAAGTTAGAACATTACTTTTTAAAGCTATCAATGGTGTATATGTAAAGATCAGTTTCTTTTGGAAGTAACTTATCTAGTTGGAAACAAGATCAGTTAAATAATCCCTTAAATGTTTTCCTGTAAGGCCTAAATTGACATTAACAAGGGAAACAGGGTCAGCCTTGAAAAATCAAGGAATTCATTATGCCTAATGAACTGAAGTAAACGTTACTAGTTGTTCAACATTAACTTTTCCTAAACTCGAATCTATTTTTATAAACTAATGTAAATAATGTTTATATTAGAATTCTAACTGGTTTTCATTTTTATAACTGGTAGAATAGACCTTCCTTAAAACTTTTAGAAACAAAACAAAGGCTCAACTGGATTTGTGAGAATAAAATTTGTTATAATTGTCCTAGAACAAAGTAGATTAGTTGCCATGTGTTTATTGTGCCAACGTAAACTGTAATTTACCAAAGAGAACACATAATTTGCTTGGTCTCGTAGAAAAGTTCCCTTGAAAGAACGCTTTCCAATAAATAGAACTTCCCAAATTACTGTTGGGCTGTTTCTCATGAATTACAAGATCTGGCATCCCATGGGTCTTCTGTGTGGAAAAAGACCCGTGTCCTCTTGGTGGAAGACATCACAGAGCTACACTGAAGTGGGGGAGGTGATGCAAGAGGTGTCCTCCTGCTCAAGAGCCACCGAGGCAGCACAGTGGAACTCTTGGCTTCAGAAACCTCTTCTCCTTTGATTAGGTGTGTGGGCGACCAAGACGTTGCTCTGATTTAACGTACAATGTCAGTCCTATATGAGTGAACAGACATCTTTACATCCTATTTGGAACCAATTTCTGCGAAGCTTAAACAAGCATATTGTATCACCTGCCCTCAGCCTGTATTTTCTCTCATGGTGGGAACACGATATTTTCAGGACCCAGAGGAAAAGTTGGTAGTAGAATAAAGCAGTTTTGAATGTTTGGATTTTAGAGTATAGTTTGTGACCCATTTCATCAAATTTAAAGTCACTAGAACACGTCATGTGAGTAAAATATTTTGGAACAGCCATGCATTAAGTTAACAACTTACCCTGTTTGTGAATTCTTTAATCTGTTATGCAAGGAATTCTCATACACATTGTCACTTTAAATTACATGGTACTTTTAATAGTCACAAGATTTGACACTTCAAAAAAAATACCACTAATAAATAACAAAAGTAGAATGCTTGTCAAAGTTACAACAGACATAATGTTCAGCTGAGAATCACTTCAACAGAGTAAGGCTCTAAAAAGATAACCAGACAAACCACTGCTTGTTAGAATATGCCTTGCACCTTTCAGATGTTACAGAGGAAGTCTTGGTTCTACGTGATCAGGGTTATGGTCATAAAACCCGTTTTAGCACAATTGTGCTTCAACTAAATTTTCAAGTTGTGGATAGTCCATACAAGATTTTGAGGATGCCCCCCTGGGAAAGGTCAAAACTTGAAGACTGACTTCTAGAATTTCCAGTAGTCAGTATATGTACATCCGAACATTCCAGGAAACAGCAAAATGAAATGTAATAGGTGCTGTACTCACATCTGATTAATAGGTTTACTTTATGACTGACCAGTCCTAATGCTCCTAGATTTTAGGGTTTATAGACAGCAAAGTATTAGCAACTTGTTCAAATAGAATATGAGAAAATTGAGAACACATTTCTTAACTTTAGTGTCAGTAACCCTCAATTAACTCAAAGAGAATGAGAATGGTTAAGCCATCAAAACTAAAACAGGTTTTTACAATCAAAATGCTTCTCCATACTAGTAACACATTAAAGTCACTAAGAACTAAATGTATAATTTACTTTGTAAAGGTAATATACAGGAATGAACTGACAAACAGAATTATGAAAAATGCCAATCCCCTAATTGTATCCATGTCCATCCCTGTGTATCTACTTCATATAATCCACCCACCCCCCACCCCCACTCCAGAGAAATTCGGGTTATATCCCAAAGTGACCTGTTCCTAAATGAATTTCAAGTGAGCTAATGAGTGCTCTGCAGTATGTAAGCTGCTCAGGTCTACACATTCTAGGGATGATGTATTTCTGTAGTCCTGACTCAAATTTGGAAATCTCAGGTTCAGAATCCTTTTAAAACTTTCCAAACATAATTAGAATTTGTAATCCCTAGATTCAGACAGTATAAGTTAAAATACCCTAATACGTGAAAACTTTGTTTTGAATTTTTAAACAAAAGCCATGGAATGATTCTTTGTGGCTAAAAACTAAATCTGAATTATTCGTGTCTGACATTGTATAAACATATTTTTAAGTTCATTTTGCTGGACTTCAGTAACCACTTCAGGTTCTGCAGGACTCTTCTGAACTTTCGCCACTGCAAAGTTTATCCCATGGGTTAATCCAGCTTGGGTAATACTAGCAACCTGGACCATGGAACTTCGAATCTTTGCAAAGGGAGAGACTGCTCTGCTGCTACTGCTCTCTGAAGGAGAAGGCGTTACGTGAAGCCCTGTCTCAAGTTCAAGCATGCTGGAACCGGAGCTGGGGGTCTTCTGAGACACGACTGCCTGCACTGGTTCAACTGACAAAAACTGTGGGCCTGTCGCAGAAAAAGACACATCTAACTGAGATGGTCGAGAAGGTGTCTGTTCCGTTGATTCAGATTGGGTTTCTTCATTGGAAATTCGATTGGTCACTTGATTTCCTTCTTCACTAGCCTGCTGAGACACAGACCTGGTCTCTGACAGGGGGTTCATTTTGTTTTGTGCATCTTGCACGAATCTGTGGCAGTAAATATCCATGGGCTTGGCAAAACCAGTCAATATATGTATGTTGTCAGCAGAAGGACTTTTCTTCAAAGGAGACCCCTGACCTTTTCCAAGTCCACTCCCATGAGCAACAGTAATGTCTGAAGGAGCATGAATGCTAACGTCACTGCTGCTAACAGACTGGGATCGACTGCCTATTCGTGGCGCTGAAGCAATAATACCGCAACTAGGAAGAACATAATCTATCGGTCCTACACTCTCTAAAGAATTAGCTAGCTGCCTGTCTTCATCAGACTTAGAATTTGTAAGGAATTCATCAGAGTGGTATGAATCATTATCTGAAGACATATCCCCATCAGACTCTGCCTCGACCTTATTATCCATCACTCCTGTGTTTTCCATGGTTTCAAGACTACTGTCTGATTTCCAAAGATTTACTTTTAAGTTTGGTTTTAGAAAGTTAACTTTCATTTCAGGTTTTGTAAAGTTTCCTAGCTTTCGGAGGTTGCCAATATTTACATTGGATTTAGTTTGCTTCACTTTTTGATTTAGAGATGAAAATTTGCTCATTAAAAAATTCTTTCCCTGGGCCAAAGAGCCTTGATTCTGAGATCTGATACCAATGATGTCTTCATGAGGTTTACTGCTTTTCCTACAAGTGAGAACAGAAAAAAGTTAATTCCCCGGGGAATCCAGTATACCAGTTCCAGTTATTGCTATAAATGAAAATGCTTTATTTAAATTGGTCCCAATCTCTTGAAAATGGTGCATTGCTAATTAATAAGCTCAGATAACCCCTCAGAGTTGACACTAAAACAATGCTGTTCAATAGAAATATGTAAGCTATATATGTAACTTAAAATTTTCTGGCAGCCACATTAAAAAGAAACATGAAATTTTAAAAAATTTTTATTTTTCGGAGTCAGGGTCTCACTCTGTTGCCCAGGCTGGAATGCAGTGGTACGGGCACAGCTCACCACAGCCTTGACTTCCAGGGCTCAGGTAATCCTTCCACCTCAGCCTCCCAAGTAGCTGGGACTAGTCATGCACCACCACACACAAAGCTAGATTTTTTGTTTGGTTGGTTGGTGTTTTTCTTTTTTTTTGAGTCAGAGTCTCACTCTGTTATCCAGACTGGCGTGCGGTGACACGATCACAGCTCACTGCAGCCTCAACTTGTTGGGCTCAGGCCATCTTCCTTCCTCAACCTCCCAAGTAGCTGGAACAAGTGTGTACCACCACACTTGGCTTTTTTTTTTTTTTTTTTCTTGTAGAGACAGAGTCTCGCTATGTTGCCCAGGGTGGTCCTGAACTCCTAGCCTCAATTCTCCCACCTCGGTCTCGAAGTGCTGGGATTACAGGTGTGAGCCACCACACCCAGCTGAGATTTCATTAGCAGTTTATTAATCCTATATTTTTATTACCATTTAAACATATGATACTAAAAGATCTGTGCAACCCCTTGAAGTCTCCTCTCACTGTGGGAGCTTTTCTGTACTCTCAAATCCTGCTTTAAAAAAAAAAAAGATCTTATTCTTTTCTTGAACTAATTCTTTGAAACAGCTCATAATTACAGCTCACCTGAATTCAGCCTAGTCACATTCCCAAAGGCTTCACAACCACACGTGGACAAGTGGCTACCATTTGGGGCAGTCCCAGGCCTAGCAAAGTCATCATCTAAATAACCAGCAAAGAATCGCTGACCATAACGGAAAACATGTAACATCCTAGCTAAGGTTGCCTGTACACATTCCAGTTGGGCTGAATTCTGTGTCAATTCTGACACAGATTTTAACTCATTTTACAGATAACAAAATTAAAGGAATATTAAGTATCTTTTCCAAGGTTGAAGAGTGACAGAAGCAGGAGTCAAAAAAAGTCTAGCTGTCCAGAGTTCATGTTCTGAACCCACACATTTGCAAACAGATCACAGGAGGCAGCTATTTAAATGAAAGTGAGGAATCCTATAGTAACACAGGAAAATGCATACAATATTATCTTTTTTATTTCTCATGTTTCCTGATTTTAAAAGATTTGGGACATTTGACACAATCTTAGTGTCTTCTCTCCTTTGGCATCACTCATGACAGCTGTAAATAAGGAAAACAACCTGGATGCTGTTTGCCACAAATGTCTCAGTATGTACATCTGTAGTCTTATTGGTCCTGTAGGATCACTGATTGTGAGCATATTGCTAAAAAAAAAATTAGGTTAAAGAGCTACTGAAATAATTCTCTCCACTAACAAAAATGCCTGAACAATCTTCCTCTAGCTGACAGAATAGTTCTCTTTCCTAGTAGAATGCGGACTATGAAGCCTGATCGATGTTCATTAGGAGGGAAATCCACGTTTTAATGTAAAATAATCCGTTGATAGGCATTTTTCCAAATTAAAAAAGCCAGCATTCAAAACATACTATTTTCTCTGCAAAGTACTTAAATTTGAATGCTCCCTCTCATCAGTAAGAGTTAAAAAATATATCACTTGAGGCTAAATGAGTTATATCAAGGATGGCAAAACACCCATAGGGTAGGCAGGGGTTTGCTCTCAGAGGGGTTTTCTGAGCCATATTTCATGATGATTCTTGCAAAGTGCTACCTAAGTACTTGTGGAGATGGTCAGTGTTACTATATCATTAAACCCGAATGGATAGCCTAAATGTATCTTAAGTGCCATGTCACTCAAAAAATGAAAACCTGGGTCTTCATGGGGATAAACAATCTTTTAGGAGGTGAAAGGGTAAAAGTCTGGCAGGTAATTTGGCACTATTAAGAGCAAGTGAAATATTCACACCTTTCAATTCAGATTCCCAATTGGGGATGCTATTCTAAGGATGTTATCCTAAATATGAAAAAATAATACATGACAAAGACTGCTGTTAGGACTTTTTTATAAAAGGAAAAGAAGCTAGCAATCAAAATTTTTAGCAACTGGGTTTAAAAGCTGTGTGCCAGGTATTCTAAGTGCATTATCATTCATCTAATCCATGCAACATAAATTTTATTCGCTCATCTTACAGATAACAAAATTAAAGTAAAGGAATATTAAGTATCTTTTCCAAGGTTGAAGGGTGACAGAACCAGGAGTCGAAAAAGTCTAGATAACTAGAGTTCATGTTCTGAACCCATACAACACATTTGCAAACAGATCATCACAGTAGGCAGCTATTTAAATGAAAGTTATAAATTATATAGTAACATGGGAAAAAGCATACAATATTATCTTTAGCAGTAAAAAGGTTACAGCCTGTATAGGTAGTAAATGTCTACAAGAAAAATATAACAGCAACCATGGAATAGTATCTTAAATGAGAGCTATAAATTCATCATCTATGGCAAACCAAGTATAGTCAAAATTAACCTTGAAACTCCAATAATGCATATAGTATTTATACTGTACAATTTACTAGGTCCAGCAGAGCCAATTTTTATTCTAAAACTGGAACAAATCATTTTTTCAGAACATTAGATGAAACAGTTTATATTTAGAGGACTTGTTATTAAATAAAAAATTGCGGTAACGGAACAAATGTATATATTTTTACGTTTAATATGACTATGCAATAGTGGCTGTGTAACAACGATTTGTGTGAATTTTATACTGTTCAAATATTTTCAGTAATATAGTTATTTAAGATTATACATGAAGATTAAGTTGGTCATGATCAATTTTTATGTAGGACAATACTACTGAAGCAACAAATCATGCGAAAATATATAGCCAGCCAGGGACTGAAAAACAGTAAAAGAGCCAGGTGCAGTGGCTCACGCCTGTAATCTCAGCACAGTGGGAGGCCAGAGGCGAGAGGACTGCATGTGCCACTATGCCCAGCTGAACTCAGGTAATCAAGACCAGCCTGAGCAACATGGCGAGACATCGTCTCTACAATAAATAAAAAATAAATAAAAAATTCGGCTGGGCATAGTGGCACATGCCTGTGGTTCCAGCTACTTGGAAGGCTGAGGCCAAAGAATCACTTGAGCCCAAGAGATCGAGGCTGCAGTGGCCGCAAGCATGCCACTGCACTGTAGCCTGGGCAACAGAGTGAGAGTACCGACACAAAACAAAACAAAAAAATGAAAGACAAAAATTCCTCTTAGGGAGTTGCAGATTTTGAGACATCTCTACAATTAAGCATCTTTTCCTTTTTTTTTTTTTTTTTGAGTTGGAGTCTCACTCTGTCGCCCAGGCTGGAGTGCAGCGGCACACATGCTCACGACCACCCCAGCGTCAATCTGCTGGGCTCTGGCAGTCCTTCCAGCTCAGCCTTCCAAGTAGCTGGAACTACAGGCGTGCGCTACCACGCTCAACTGATTTTTGATTTATTGTAGAGATGAGGTGTCGCCAATTTGCCTGGGCTGGTCTTGAACCTGCGGGCTCAGGCAAGCCACTCACCTCAGCCTCCCAAAGTGCTGGGATTACAGGCTGAGCCACCGATCCCGGCCAATTAAGCATCTTAAAACTTCCCACTCTACCAATTCAAACCTCCCTTATAGAAAAATTTCAATTAACAAACGTAGAAGGAATAAGAAAATTAGACAAATGACCATTAGATCACCATAAGAATAATTACTAAAGATCCACCAGTGGTTATGGAAAAGAGTAGACTCAAGTTTAAACAAAAACAATATTTGCATAGTTTTAAAAGATCTCTGCCTAAATATTTAGCAACTATAAAGGGGAAAACAGTAAATTTATAGTGGAGAATCCTGGCAGATACCCTCTTAAACATGTAATCAAGGTTAACCTCAACATTAATACATATGGACATCATGTCCTCCCCTTCCTACAACAAAAATCAGAGCTGTGCATCACTTCTGTGGTGTTTTTTTCAATAATCCATAACTTTAGTTTATGAAAAAACATCGAGCAAACCAAAATTGAGGGACGTTCTACAAAGTAACTGGCCAGTACTCTTCAAAAGCGTCAAAGTTTAGACAAGGCAAGATTGAGGAAATAATACAAATTAGATGAAACTACAGAGATAAGACTACTAAATGTAATGTGGGACCCTCAACTGGATCCTCAAACAGAAAAAGAACATTAGTGAAAAACTGGTGAAATCCTAGTAAGTTCTGTACTTTTGTTTAATAGCATTGTGCCAAAGGTTAATTTTTTTAAAAGTTTTTTATTTTAAAGGTGTGAGGATTTCTTTCTTAGTTTTGATAATGTTCTATGGTTATTTAAGATGTAACACAAAGGAAAGCAGAATGAAGAGTATACGGATACACTAATCTGTAACTCTAGAAATTATCTGAAAATTCTCTTTATATAAATTTTAAACAGAAAGTATTATTTTTTGATCTACAGAAATTTTACACTTACCTCTCTAACAACACCTTACCATAATGTGATCTCCTCCTCCCCTTTCCCCCCGTAAACACTTTTAAAGAAATAAGACTCTGGATGATAATGCCTTTATTCTGTGGAGACAATCCCAAGAAAATCTTGGGAGAAGTAGTATACTGACCTCTCAAGTTTTTTCTCAATTATAGGTACATCGAAACCCATGGCTTGCTTGGTGATCTGCAGCATCTCTGCAATGCACTGAAGGGTATCTGAAACCCAAATACAACTGCTTGCCAATTTCTCCAAAAACATACTTAAAAAATAGCAGTTCTAACTCATAAAACATAGTATGGAATTTGTGGTCATATAACTAAATACAAATTTACTTGCTTCAATTTATAGAAAACTTCTGTGTTTACTACTCCCCCAATTAACTCAAGGTGTTCTAAAATCATAATAGGACAGTAATGAGCAAAAGCAAAATAATACAATCAGTTGGAATTAAGTTTGTTCTAATTCATGTTTGTCCAAGTACTGTACTAGATGCCAAGGCCACAGCCATGAACAAAACAGGCGTGGTTCCTGCCTGCTTATGAGAGGATTATGAAGTGGGAAAAGCCCTGGCACTTATATGGCCACTGATAGGGCCAAACACACAGAGTATCCCCTTGTCCCAAACTAAACAATACATTCAAATAATCTCCCTGCGTTGATTGAAACAAGAGTTGCTATTTCAAGGTTTCATATCCCAAAGCTATTCCATGTATTAGTTCTCATTCAGTTGGTTATGTTATAAACTATCCCCAACTTCATTTGGGCTTATGAGAGTAGATACAAGGTTATCACTGAATTCTTTTCACCACTTCCTCTTTTTACCTTTTCCATCCTCTTCTGGATTGCGCATTACAGCTCTCAGTGTGTGGAAATAGCCACTTGCTTCTTTGTATCTGTAGTGCAGTCGCATGCAAGAGAACTTTGGCTTACCAAAAAGAGTGGGTTCAGGACCTAAAAACCCAAATGAATATGTATAACGTTATGTCTTTCAAGTAATATTCACTTTCTTCCATATCTTCAAAAGACAACAAATATTCATCAACTAGGTACTTAGGCCATTTTTCTTCATAATATAAATGAAAGCATACAAAATAAAATTTTATCATGAACTGGTTTGACGAGGCTATAAAACCTCTTTTTCTGTCTCAGTTATTTACATTTCCTTGAGTCCTGGGTTAATCTTCCCAAGGAAAATAATAAGGATACAGTTACGATTAAACTGTATCTGTCACTATCCTCTAAGGAACAGAAAGGAAATCCTAAGAAATAGACTGCTTGGAATATACCTTTCTGGTTTTTAGTAGCTGTCATACTGGTTGCTAAAATAATGTGACCCACTCTTGGAAACAGCAGCATTTGCTTTCTCTGACTTGGTTAGTATGTTAAAAATGTACCTATTTCTATTTTTTCCAGGTCTTCTAGACTTAGTCGTTGATACTGGTTTACTTTATCGACTTCATCATCATAACTAAAGGGAAATGAAGTAAAAAGAGGATCAAAATCAAAAGCACACTTGGCTTGTCAGCTGAGGTATAACAGTTGCAAATTATTACTGCAGTTAAAATAACAAAACCTTCCACAGCACAACACATTCTGGAATGAAGAGTTAAACACACACACTATTTTTAAAACTAGATTAAACAAGAATAGCATATATAGTTCAACAGCTAAGGGACAATAGGTTTATAGATCTAACAATAAAGAAGTCAATTACAAGGTAAAAATAATTTGTTTTACAAAAGCTTGTATAAAATGAAAGTAAACCTTAAGCTTAAAACCTAAACTAAAAGGCAACGTGTGCATGTGTATGTATACACACACACACACACACACACACACACACACACACTCTCACACACACACAACGTATTTGGGAATCATATAACAGATAAATCTGATATCCAAAATCAAGAGTGAAAAATCCACATGATCAATGCCAACAAGCATTTGGGCCATTGACTAAAAAAATGACAGTTCACACAAAGCCAAAAAATAAAGTGAAATATTTACTTAGAAAATAAAAATTAAAATACAATTTTGGTACGGTATTAGGGAACAATACTTGTATTTTGCTAGTGGCACTGTTAGTTGATAGTCTTTCTAAAGATCAATCTGACAACAAACCACAAAAGTCATATAACTCATCACACCCTTGTAACAAAAGAGAAGTGCACACGCACATGCACACACACACACACGTTACTGCATAAAGATAGCTGCATCATTCACGGTAACAAAAAAATTGTTAAGTAATTCAATGCCTAGCAACAGAAAAGCACTTTACTATAGTAATACGATGATATGTGGCCATTAACAACAAAAATAAATGGAGTACATAAAAATCTGAGAAGTACACAGGAAATAATACTAAATGCAAAAATTACACAATATTATATAAACATCGATTTTAACTCTAAAAATCACTTTCCAATTGATAAAGATAAAAAGAAGTCAAAATGATATAATAGTTACATAAATAAGGTTAAAAGGTTCAATGAAATTTCATAAAACATATAAAACCAGATTCTTAATTTTTTTTTTTTAATTCTAAAAAGGAAACGTACTCAAGTTTAAAAAGCAATATAAAATCAATAAGCAACTTACTAGGCCACGTAGTAGGCAGAGTTAGAAAGCAGTAACAGCACATCCACATCTCTGTGAGTAGCATCAATGAGGCTAAACAAACATGACACAGGGAATTAAATATTTTCATTTGCATTTTTTGCCAAGCATGGTTCTACAGCAGAGCCACTTGGGACAAATGATTGGGGTGGGGGAGAAAAATCAGTTCTACTTCTGAAGTTAATTGTAATACAATCTATTTTTAAAATCTTTTAAAAAAAAAAAAACCACCAGAAAAAAAAAAGGTTTGGGAAGTGGGGGGAGACAGAGAGAAGGAATAGAGCTGAGGGAAGAAAAGGATGGGATAACTGGGGTGGGGGGGAATTAGAGGATGCTAAGAGAGGCAGTTAAGGGAAGAAGGAAAAAAAAAACATGAGACTGAGAAGGGAGAAACCGTCTAGATTATCTCACATTACCTGATCTTCAAAATAACTGCATATTTAGGATTTTTTTTACATGTGAAATATGCATCTCTTAAAAGACTTTTACATAAATATAACATTGATGTGCAAAAAAGGAACAAGTCCAAGGTACTTCTGCG
Source organism: Tarsius wallacei (assembly GCA_963574415.1). Taxonomy (NCBI): domain Eukaryota; kingdom Metazoa; phylum Chordata; class Mammalia; order Primates; family Tarsiidae; genus Tarsius; species Tarsius wallacei. The sequence goes on along the minus strand of CAUYQG010047252.1, from coordinate 19,793 downwards.
CTTTTTTTCACTAAAGATTAATTTACTTGGCTTTTAAGGAACAGGGAAACACATCCTTATTCTAAGTCCTTTTTGCCATATTTATACCTACTCTAAAGTCAAAGATCAAAATAAATATTATAAACTAGAAAACTGTTAATTACCCATCAAACCAAAACTACAGTAAAATGCACATCCTTGTAAGATTACTAATAAGAAAAATGTCACAGTATAAAAATACAAATAATCAACAAAGTACACAGACTGAATTAAAATGAAACGTTTAATCTAATATTAACCTAATGTTAATATTACAGCCTTTCCATCAAAAGGTGAAGATCAATCGCATTCTTACACTGGTCTCCAAATTCTGCTTGTAAGAAGAGCCAGCGTTTCTGCCTTAGGATTTCATACCTATTCCCTTAACAAAATGCTACTTTTTTTAAAAAAAGGAAAATGGTGAAAAAACATTGCAGAGAGACTTAAACCAGGTACTTAATCTGCGTGAGAATGAGGTCATTGTTTAACAGACACTGCAGGGAAGGATTTACCAAAATCTTAAACTGCAGTTTTTTACATCAGCAGCACCTTGTTGCAGCTCAAGACTAAAAAAGTCTAAATTTAGCATAAAAAATTCACCTCAATTTTTATGGAAAATAATATACTGAGAAAGATAATGAATGAGATGGTAAGATGCCAGAAGAAGTAATAGAGATCGTTTCTAGGAGCCAAAATCTGAGCACTAACCAATTAATTGATGGGAAAAAGAAAACGATCCTGACAGCTTCACTGAGAATGATACCAAATAACATCGTAAAATGTCAATTTAGTTTTTATGCATTGATACTTACGTGCACCCTGAAAACTGATGCTTGAGCCAAGCCTTAAAAATTACGTCACGACACATTTCAATACGAAATTAATTCTACTCCTACTAATTACAGTGTTACTTTCACCCTAGCCCCCTATTTTGGCGTTAATATTTACATCAGCCAAATGACATGATCCTCAGTCGAAAACATTATGTCCTTAACGAAAAGCACTTGGCACGTAACAGGCGGTCGAGAATGTCAGCCCTCCCCCCACCCCCATTTTTACTGAAGTCTTAGCTGCAGTAAATACTTAGTTTCCCTCCCCATCCACCCTTCCCCCTAAGAAAGAAAAGCACGTTAATACGGACAAGAGACAAAAAGAAAAGCCCTGGAGCCCCCCCACGCTTGCAGCTCTGAAGGCTAAGCTGCTCTACTCGTTTTTGTTTTCCCGCCACTGAGGCAAGCCCTCCTTCCACACGATGAAGACAAAAATTGCCAGCACCACATGAAGCCCGACCACCGCGACGATGGTCGCGTAAAAGGCGCTGTCTTCGGGGGACATTAACATCAGACTTTGGAAAAGGAGCAGTTTACAGGAAAAATACAAGCCCACAGGAACTTTAACCATAAGTCCCGCAAAAAGGAGAAAAATCTTGAAAGTCATGGCCAAAACGCCGTCAGACTTGGGCTCGGCGGCGGCGGCAGCCCGCTGCGCGGCAGGCGGGGGCCGGTGGGAGCGCGGCATGGTCGGTCCGTCCGTCCGTCCGTCCGTCCGTCGATGCCTCGAAGCTCGGCGAGACGGCCCGTACCCGACCTCGCGCCTGCGGCGAATGCGGCGAATGCGGCAACTGCGACGCGGCGGCGCCAAGTCACGCCCAGGGGACACGTCTGGCTTCCGGCCGCCCACTTCCGGCCAGGCTGGCGGCCAGTGCGCATGCGCACTCCGTCCTGCGCATCCCGCGCCCTCCGCGGAGGGCACGGACCCCGGCCCGCGGGGGAGGGGTGCCCAGGTGGCCGGCTCCCGCGAGAGCTGCCGGCGCCTTCGTCTTCGTAAGGGGCTGCCCCGCGGCGGAGGGCTGTCGGGGGGCGGGCGGGGCGCCGGGACCGCGCGTCTGTCCCCGGCACGGTGGCAAGCCTGAGGGACGGGGGCTGCCGCACGCCTGGCCACCGGACGCGCACGGGCGGAGAGGGGCCCTTTACTTCGGTGTGTGGAAAGCCAGCGGGGCAGAGCTGGCAGCACCGGCCGGCCCCGAAGACGCCGGCAGCACCTCCGCAGCCCCCTGCCGCCTTCACTTCGGGATTCCTCTTGCCGCCGTCCACAAAGTCGGAGGGCTTTCTGCGGCAAGTGGGGCCAGCCGCGGACGAGACCGGCCAAAGAGGGCAAACCGGGACGCGCCGGAGGCCGTCTAGGGCGGAGTGGCCGGGGCAGTGGCCGGAGCGGGCGGCGGCCGCCGGAGGGGAGGCCGCTGGCAGTGCGGCTCCCGTGCTGGACAGCTCCGGAGCCGCGGGGCCAGGGCACCGGCTCCGCGGCCATTCCTGCGCCCGACCCGCTGCGCACCTGTAAACCGCTCACCAAACTGCTTTTCCAAACTGGGCAGGGATTGCAGTGAGGCGAGCGAGAAACCGGTCTCTGGGGTAAATTTAAAGCGTGCCATTGGTTTTGTCATCAAGATAATGAGTGCAGTCTAAAAAACCAAAATTAATGCAAAAATAGGATGAACAGAATAACATTTAAATATAGAATCTACCCTGCACTTCCACAGGCTGCCTCACTTGCCCGACCCTGTCCCAACAAAACTTTACTTACAACTCAACAATCCAATTTAAAACTGACCAAAGGATTTGAATAGATGTTTTTCCAAAGATACAGAAGTGACCAACAAGCACAAGAAAAAAATCCTCAACATCATTTGTCATTAGAGAACTGCAAATCAAACCACAATGAATACCACTTAACATCCACTAGGATGACTACAACTAGAAAACAAAGGAAAATAAGTGTTGCCAAGGACTGGAGAACTTGGAACCCTCCAAAATGGAATACACTGCTGGTGGAAATGCAAAATGGTGCAGCCCCTGTAGAAAATAGTTTGGCAGTTTCTCAAAAGTTAAACGGGATTACTGCATAATCTGGCAATGTCCACTCCTAGCCTAGGTATACATACAAAAGAACTGGAAACAGGTGTTCAAACAAATTTGTACACAAATATTCACAGCAGCACTATTTACAATGTTCAAAGTGTGGAAGTAACCCAAGTGTCCATCAATGGCAGAATGGATAAACAGAATATGGAATATCCATACAATGGAATACTATTCAGCTATAAAAATGAATGAAATTCTGATACATGCCACAACATGGATTAACCTGGAAAAGAGTATGCTACGTGAAAGCAGTCAGTCATAAAAGGCCACATTTTGTATTATTCCCTTTGTATGAAATGTCCAGAATAGGCAAATCCAAAGACAGAAGCAGATTTGTGGATGCTTAGGGCCAGGATTGTGGGGAATGGAGAAGTGACAACTAAAGAGTATGGGGCTTCTTTGTAGTGGAAAAAAATGTCCTAAAATAGACCATGGTGATAATTGCACAACTCTGTGAATTTACTAAAAATCACTGACTTGCCAGGCATGATGGCTCACACCTGTAATCCCAGTACTTTGGGAGGACAAGGCAAGAGGATTGCTTGAGCCCAGGAGTTTGAGACCAGCCCGGGCAACATAGTGAGATCTCGTCTCTACAAAAAATTAACAACAAATTAGCCAGGTGTGGTGGTATGCACCTATAGTCCCCAGCTACTCACAAAGCTGAGGTAGGAGCATCACCTGAACCCAGGAATTAGAGGCTGTGGTGAGCCGTGATTGTGCCACTGCACTTCAGCCTGGCTGACAAAGTGAGACTCTGGCTCAGGGTGGCAGGGGGGACAGACCATTGAATTGTATACTTTAAATAGTTGAACTGTACGGCATATGAATTATATATCTCAATAAAACTGTTTAAACACACACAGTCTAGGAGTGGATGGTTTATTAAGGCAGGCAGGTGGTGATAGCTGAAGTCCCCAGGTCTGAGGAGCTGAGCCCTCCACTGGCTGGCTCCACAGAGACCTAAGGTCCTGCAGCCACTCCCAGGTCTACCTCTCATCCTCCAACAGGGGCCATCTGTTCTGGGTCAACATCTCCAGCTCAGCTGATGGGCTGTACAAAGATTCTATAGCAAACTCAGTCCAAAAGCAGGTCTCCAAACATCTCTCATCAAGAGAAGGGAAAGGATGCACCGAAGGAAAATTCTTAAGTCTTGTAAATGGAAGAAAAATACCAGCGGCAGATGTAAAGAAGTCTCAGCAGTTTTAGAAAGAATCATACCCCCACAAGACAAAGTAAAGCAATGCTAATAAATGAAGGGAAATTCTTAAAGAACTGTCTAATCAGTATGGAGACATAACAGTTAACTTTGAAAACTCAAACAAGCATATGATAGCCATTGGAGAGCAATCTACCTGAGAGGAAAATGCAGTAAAATCTGAAGAAGGTAATGGTTCTCTATAAAAAGCACTGCCTCTGTAAGAAAAGACCGAAGATAAGAGGACACTGAAAACCACTCAGACACTGATGGCTCTTGCTCCACCTACTCTACCTCTTCCTAAGCCCAAGCCCAAACCCTCACACCACCTAGCCCTCCAAAATGGGCTCCTGCTGGGACCAGCTACAGAGTGATTGAGAACCCCCCCCCCAAAAAAAAAGCCAAGACTCCTGGTAGGCCGCCTCCTCCTCCTTCAAGTCAACAAGCCAAAACATGACCTGAGAAGCCACCAGTTCCAAAGCATCAGCTTCAGTACCCTCTGTCTGCCTCATCATGTCTCAAAACTTCAAAGGAAGCAAAACACTAACAATAGGAGCGACCAAGGGTCAAAAACCTAGCAAGTGGCCAACACCTCAACCATTGGGAGACACAACCAGTCTGGCATGGTCAGCCTTACAGAAGATCTTTCTGGAACCAGAGAGAAGAGTCTCAAACCTCAGCAGCAGGGCCTGTCACCAAAGAGCAGACTGCACACTAGTTCTACAAGTCTGTGGCCCCTCTGTGTCCCCTGCGACGACTCCTCCTCTGACAATCATTCTCTCAGACACACCTGTTGTCCTGGTTAGCAGTGGAGCTCCCCTGCCCATCTCTCCCTTAGACCCAAGTCATCATCACTGGACTAAAGTGCCAACAAACAAAACCACTCTCCATCAGATACTGGCATACAATGTGATTGGAGAAAACAAGAAGACAAGAAGACAGGGAAGGCAGCACTTCAGCTAATGATTCCTGTGTTAATGGAAAAATCTTCAGAATCTTTCAGTGTTCCAAAGGATACAGCTCAAGAGGAATCACTGGACCAACGACTCTGATGGGCCTAATTTGGACACCAGTGGTCACAAGGAAGAAGATGAGGATGGCAGCAGAGGCTCTGGCAAGTAAAATAGGCAAAGGATACACTCACACTCTCTCAGCAACTGACCACTAAGAATTATACGGCGACATCTGAGGAAGAGAGTCAGGGAATCCAACAACAAATTGAAAACGAATCAGGAGACTTAGGGGCCCACCACTGAAGATATCCTATAATAAAAGAATAAAGTAGAACAAGAAGCAAAAATGCAACTAAAAGGCAAACTCAGCAGAAAGCTGAGCCAGAGACTGACAGTGGCATAGCTACAAGTCCTGGGCCAGGTTAACACGTACAGACAAGGCAGCAATAAGGATAGAACTAAGTGAATTTAGAGGTTTCACTGTCCATCATAAAACGTGAGACTATTTGGAAACATACACTGATCATCTTTGGGGATAGCTGAAACCTAACAATGCACCGAATGTGTATGTTTCAACTTAACTTGCAGGAAAGGAGGAGTGGGCTCTGCTTTGTTAGGAAGAGCTCCTCACCTATAGAACCCATTTCCAGCACGTGTGATTGATGGCAGAAGATAGTCACCGGCTCCCTGTTCTCAGAAAGTCAGATTCTGCATTGCCAACCAAAGAAAAATGGGGGGTGTAGTTGCTGGGCACTGGAGAAGAGCCGGAGTCAAAAATCAGGAAAAAAGACAAGGATTTAATTATGTTAATGAAGGGAAGAAAAGGCTGGAGCAAAATCACATTGCTGAGGTCAGCACTTGGTAGCTGAAAACTAAAGAGAGATGAAACTCTAATAATCCAACAGTGATTTCTTTCTTTCTTTAGTTGGGGTCTCACTGTGTTGCCCAGACTGGAGTGAAGTGGCATGCTCACATCTCATCTCCTGGGCTCAGGTGATCCTTTCACCTCAGCCTCCTGAGTAGCTGTGCTATATAGATGCATGCCACCGTGCATTTTTTGTAGAGACTGAGTCTCACTATGGAGCCGGGCTGGTCTCAAACTCCTGGGCTCAAGCAATTCTGCTTTGGCCTCCCAAAGTACTCAGATTACAGGTGTGAGCCACTGTGCCCGGCCCCAACAGTGATTTCTTAAAGATTTGATCCTAGAAGACTATTCTTGTTTCACCATTATTTTGATGAATCCAATTGCCAGAAATAAGTATAAGTGTTTTCATGAATCTTTGCAATAGGCTTCTGATTCTTAAAGCATACGTACCTAAATTTTGTTGCAAGCTTTAAATAGCATAGCTCTATACACACCTATTTACATTTTTTTACACTCCTCACCCCAGGGTACCAACTTTCCACAAGAATTAAAGGATTGGAAATAAAATCAAATGCAATTTGACCCTACAAAATGGTAGCCAGCATAGAAGTAAATGTTTCCCCAATTTGAGTTATTCCAAAGTAGAAACAAAAATGTTTGATTGAAAAAAGAAGATAAAAGCCGGGCTCGGTGGCTCAGCCTGTAATCCCGCGCCTTGGGAGGCTGAGGTGAGTGGATTGCCTGAGCCCGCGGGTTCAAGACCCGCCTGGGCAGGCGAAACCTCATCTCTACAATAAATCAAAAAAATCAGCCGGGCGTGGTAGTGCGCACCTGTAATTCCGGCTACTTGGAAGGCTGAGGCGGAAGGATCGCCAGAGCCCAGCAGGTCGAGGCTGCGGTGGCCGGAAGCGGCCACAGCACTCCAGTCTGGGCGACGGAGTGAGACTCCAACTCAAAAAAAAAAAAAAAGAAAAAAGAAGATATTGACAGTCATAATACCTTTTAAAAATTTGAGGCTACCTGCGATGGCTGTAATTCCAGCACTTTGGGAAGCCAGGGTGGGAGGATTGCTTGAGCAAGAGTTCAAGACCAGCCTAGGAACACAGTGAGACCTTGTCTCCACAAAAGGTTAAAAAAAAAAAAAAAGAAAGGAAATTAGCTGGGCATGGTGGTGCACACCTGTAGTCCCAGCTATTTGAGAGGCTGGGACGGAAGGACCACCTGAGCCCAGAAGGTTGAGGTTACAGTGAGCTGTAATCATGCTGCTGCACTCCAGCCTGGGCAGCAGAGACCCTGACTCAAAAAAGAAAAGAAAAAGGAAAAAATTGAAGTGCAGAGTTAAAACTCAAACAAAATGCAGGTGTGTTGCTGGCAATTATTTCTGAAAGGAAATTAAATTTTTTTGCTGCTACACTAAGTTAGATTGCTGCTATTTTTTTAAAAAAAAGGAAGAATACAAAACAAATTATTTTTACCAAATAGTTTAAAAGAACACAGAAATTTAATACTAAGTTGTGTGTGAGAAAAACCTCATCTCTTATTTTAAAAGTTCACAAATTACATCCATAGATACAGTATTTACTACCAAAATAAAAACAAATCCATGAGACTATAGTCACGGAAGTCTTCCCCATGAATCTACAGTCAATGTTGTTTTTTATTCTTTTTAACATATATAAATACTTTCTCGTATTTAATTGTATTTTTCAAGCTTATTTTATGTTCCTTTTACTAAAAGCACATGAAATGTATAGTAAGAAAAATCTAGAGTGTTTTAATCTTAGAGCTTGGTCTAGAATTTCCCGACATGTTTCTGATTTATAATAGTGAAGATTATCATTTTAGATTTCAGCCTAAAGGCAAGCATTCAATTTGGTGGATAAATTTAGATTCTGCTGTTCATTGATATTTTGAAGAACCACTTGAAACTGGATATTTTTTGTTTAAAAAAATGGTAAGTGTTAGTTGGCCTATTTATTGTATGAAAGGCCAGGATCACTTTATAACCAATAAAAATAACCAGCCTCGCTGTACCTCGTTGCAATCACTTATGTGCATTAATACAATAAACTTAGATTCTGGGGACACAGGGGAAGAGGAGACTCACAGCCAGGTTTTAGGGTATAGTTTGCCTATTTGAATTTATAAAAAATTAAATATCATGTTAACATTAAAATATTTCTCTTTATGACTGCGTTTTAGCACCCCTTTAATTCTGCACCCCAGGCAACTACTTCAGTCAGCTTGCCATGGTACCAGCCCTGCAGCGGAAACTGCCATGTGCCATGCATCCATGTTCAGAGCTTTAAGGACAATTGCTAGCATTAATCATAATAATCATACCAACATCCGAAGGTTAAGCAAGTCAGTCACCAGGACACCACTACAACTCACCTGGGGTCACAGTCAATGAGGGCCCAGCCCCCATGGAACTTTTCATCATCAGGCAGTAGTAACTTCATGTAACTTTGTAAGAGCTGGCTAATTAGTTCCTGGTGGCTTCTCTGATTTTCCTTATGCAAAGCTTCATGTTCTTTCTCCTTGGTAAATATGGAATAAAGATCTTCTGTCACTGGAATGCCTTGCATCAAATCTAGGGTGGAAGTGTTAATAGCTATCATCATTTTAGCTTACTACTATATTAAAAAAACAAAAACAGAAGATAATGTAAAATCGAAAACTGTAAAGCTCTTAGAAGAAAATGTAGGTCTTTGTGACCCTGGATTAGGCATAATTTTTTGGATATGAAACTAAATAAGCAACAACAAAAATAGACACACTGACCATCATCAAAATTAAAAATTTTTGTGTCTCAGCACCATCACACAAGTGAAAAGACAACCCACAGAACAGGAGAAAATATTTACAACCCATCTATCTGTGACTTGTATCCAGAATAAATAAAGAACTCCTACAATTCAATAATAAAAAGACAAGCCAATTTTAAAGTGAGTAAAAGATATGCAAAGACAAGCTGACCTCTTCTTGATGGAACACACACCTCAGGCCTTAACAAATCACCATAATCCCCCCCTGTGGAGTTATTTGGGCCAATGAGGCTCAAGGAAGCTTTTGGTTAAGATCTGCCACCCACTGGTCCTAGAGAGGGAAGCAATAAGCCCAAGACTGCTACTGGCTCCTATCTTTCAACCTTGAAGAGATTCAGCCTCAGGACCAGGATGAAGGTAATGCTATATGGATGGCTGAAATGAAAGGAGGACAGAACCTGGGTTCCCAACGATACAACCAAGGTGCTAGATCCACCAACAGAAGCAAGGTAGCATCACCTTTTCTTGAGTAAACTGCTAAAATCCAATTCTGTAGTCATACCATATACCCTCCATACCTGGCAAATGAATCCAACTTCATTATATCAGACCTCTCAAATTCCTAAGTAGCCTATGTCTAGGCTGTACTAGACTAATGTATACATTAAATAATCAGATGAAAAAAATAGGATTTTTAAAAGATTCTCAGGGACCACAGATCAGCTGTATTACATTTGGCTCTCATCCAGAAAACTATGCATTTACTTTAATCCTATAAAATAACATTTTCATGAAAATTAAATTTTTTAAATGTCAATGCATAAATCCCATTGGGCAAGCTACCCTTCCATTTCCTCTTCTAAAAATGATGAGTTGGCTAGGAAAGTCTCTAAATGTGGTACCACAGTATCCTATTAAGCCAGGCTTATGGAAAAGGATGGTATATTTGTCCACAGCAAGAATATATGATAAGTGATATACAAGAAAAATCATCTGGTTAACTTGCTCAGCCTCAAGTAATGGGAGAACAAACAGAATATAAAGTTTTTAGTTGTTGAGCTTTTAGAGCACCTTATTCCATACTTCAGGAGCTTCAAACCCTGCTTTCGATTACATGAGTCGCTAACTGACAAATACGTATGAAAATAGTTTCTTTTGTTGCTCCAGCCAGAAGTAAAACTTTGATCTATTGAGTCAGAATGCTCAAAATAGAAACCAAAGTATATTACAAAGTGTGAGTTACATTAATTAAGGGGGTTTCTGTAAAATTTTAGTCACAGAAGGAATAATCACTTTTATGAAAAGAAAAGCATTTCCATTCCTTACCTATAACAGCTTGCCTATAAGCATCCTTGAACCGACTGAGGTAATACCTGTTTGCCGAGTTAACGCCATCTTTCATCACTCCAGCTAACTTCCTTTCTCCTGTCCTTGTAAAGTCACCCTGTCAAACAAAGTCATTGTAACATTTTATTCAAACGCAAAAATGTCCCCAAAATAAACTGTGGGCTTTCAGTTCAAGACTGAAATTCTATAGACTTTTACAATCTCCAAGTTATAACTTTAAATTTTTAAATAGCATAGTTAAAATGTCTACTAGTATTTGACTCTAAGCCAAGCATGTCAAATAATTACACATGCTGTTTGTGGCATCTTCACAGTTAGATGGTTTAGGGTAAAGCCATTCCTGGCAATTTGCGAAATTTCTAGAATTTACATGTTAAAACCAATTATATAACAAACACAAAAACAACAAAAAACATTTAAGCCTCAAACCAATATAATATTCAAAAATCAAATTTCCTACATGGGCAAATGTGAACAGTTCCCTAGAATTTATTATAATGGGCTTTTGTGTGAATATGTAGATAAAAATAGAGAGGAAGACTGGGTTTCCATACCTCAGTGCACATTACAATCACCTGTAGACAATCCAGTAGATTTAAACTGTTTTTGTTTCCCTAGCTTTTTGCAACAAAGATAGTAGAGCAAGTCTCTAGAGAGGTAATGACTTAAGCTTAAGGCAAAGAAGGAATAGTCTCTTTTTTCCCCAATCCAACACCACTATTTCTATCCAAGGCAATATCAGAAATCTCAGGCCTTATTATAAAACTGACAATCTAGGAAGAACATGCTGCCAATTAGTTAGGCCAGTCACAAGTAATATTGGTATAGCAACAAGTATCTATTACAGAAGAGAGAGGCATGAATGCTTATCTCAAATAATCAAAGTGAAAAGTATTTTGAGGTAAATAATAACTTGCACTAGGACTTCTAAAGTTCACTCAATTAATAAAAAGCTTTTGATATTTATCACTCAACCAAAAAGATGAACTATATGATGCCTGCTGAGTCCCTGATGGTACATAAAATTTGTTATTTAAAAAAATATCCTGAGATGTCAGGTGTGGCAGCTCACATCTGTAACCACACCACTTTGAGAGGCCAAGGCAGAGGATCACTTGAACCCAGGAGTTGGAGACCAGCCTAGGCAGCATAGCAAGACCTCATCGCTACAAGAAATAAAATTAACCATGCATGCGGCACGCACCTGTGGTACCAGCTACTCAGGAGCCTGAGGTGGAAGGACTGCCTAAGCCCAGGAGTTTGAGGCTGCAGTGAGCCATGAGCGTGCCACTGTCCTCCAGCACTACAGCCTGGGCGACAGAGTGAAACCCTGACTCAAAAATAAATAAATAAAAATTTAAAAAGAAATGTCCTGAGATAAACTATTACCTCGAAGAAGTATTAACATAAACCTAATTTAAACTAACTCAACCACTTCCTATTGCCCACAGAGGGCAATGCCCTCAGAGGGAGTATTTAGCTACCAGGGACTATATTTCACAGGTAACATAATCCTCTAAAGACAAGCTCTATAAGATCTTGAAAATACTTTATTTATAACAACAACAACAAAATTTCTTCAGCATTTACTATGTGGTAGAGAATATTCTAAGCTCTTACATGCATTAACTCATATAATTCCATGACAATCTTTTGATATAGGTCTAGTATAATTCCCATGTGACAAATGAGACAGAACAATTAAGTGAGTTGCCCAAGATCACAGAAATAGTGAAAGGTAGGATTGGGATTCAAACTCAGAGAAGACAAAATATTATACTGGGGGCCAGCATGCTTTGTTTTGTCTGTACACCGTTTTGAAAACCAACCATTTCACATAAAATTCCAAATTTCCAGACTCCCTTGAAAAACTGGAAGATCTGGCAACATGGTACCTCACAAGGAAACAGCAGACTGGCCCCTCACTAGACAGGTCCACACAGCTCCGCCTCTCCCTCTTCTCTGATCTAATGGGTAGCCTGCTAGAGTCATATTACCTTACCTGGCCCCTGCAGAAATCTGAATGTGTGGACCTTGCCTTAGCCAGATATTCCAGAAAGAATTCAACTACACAGACCTATCACCTGCAGTTCCCATACCTTTCTGTGGTTTTAAACCACAGTCTAACCTCTGTCCGACAGACTGATCCACAAATGCTTGCTGCAAGTATTTACCTTCAGAGCAGCTGTGCCAGCGTACTGTCTGCTAATGGAGTCACCATTATTGGCCCACATTATCTGGTAGATCCGATTACATTTCACAGGTAATGGCTGCTCCGGGGGCATCACACCTAATTTTTTCAGCTAAAATGAACATATTGGTGGATTAACTGTATAAGGGCCAGGAAACCATAGCATAAAATGTGTACTGCAGAAAAAGGAAACATATTCATATACAATTTAGGACGCTTAAATAAAAGAAATGGTCTTTTTAGACTTTTTAAAATAAATCACTACTTGAAAGACAGCATTATGGATTGCTGTAAGCTGAATATAATAAAACATTTAAACTGTTTTGGTATAATTTTTAATGTGTAAATCATGCTATTATATTTTGCCTTTGTTTTAAATTTGTCTATGAAGTGAAACTAAATTAATTCATTTCTTTGTGTGGAGTCAACACCTAGTATGTGGTAGAGCCAGAGCTTGAACTCAAGTCTGGCTGCTTAAATACTACATTAAAGGAACAGACCCGTGTCCTCAAAGTACAGTCACAAGGTTCTATCATACAAAAAATAAAATAGGGCAACCCCTTCGAGTCCCCTCCCACTGTGGGAGCTTTTCTGTCCTCTCAATAAATCCTGCTTTCTAAAATAAATAAATAAAATAAAACTCCAAATGCTAGGTATTTCTACCTTGGGAATTTAATACAGGGACTTATGCTATCCAGGTACTGGAGGGGTAAAGGGTCTAAAAGAGAACACTGAGGTGACAGAGATGATGGAAGACAGTGAAGGAAACAGGTGTTACCCTAGGGCTGGGGCACAAAGGGAAGAGGCTGGTTCTGTGGTGTCAAAAGAACCAACAAGTCCCAGAAAGGTAGCTGTTGACAGGAAGGAACAACAGATGAAGGGGCTTGTGCCTTTTTCCTCCCCCAGCCTCAGGGCCTTCCTTTAGAACCTTCTATTGGCAGAGCCAGCTGGGGCAAGCAGAAATGTGGCGTACAGACTCCCAGTCCCAGATACAGAAGGGTGGGTTTGGAAGTAAAAGAAAAAAAGTAAAATGACCACACAGTGCCACTCAATAGATTTTAAAATGTTGGCCCTCACATTTTTTAAAGTGAGTAATTAGGAAAACGTCACTTTATTCAACTTATATCTAATGAAGACTGCACTTTCCAGGTTTTAATGAAACAAGGATGTTTGAATACTGTAAATGTATAGAACATCTGAAATTTGAAAAAGATTTAGTTATCTAGTTTATGTGTTAAAAAAGGGCATTTAAATGTGAATATTTACAATCCAACAGACTCCAAATTACCTGCTGTTCCATGACCACTCTTGCGATGGCAGCTTGGACAACATTGGTGCGATCCAAGCAGTCCATACAATTAATGCGAAAAATCCCTTCTTGCTTACATATCACCCCAGCTTCATCAACCCTTTTAAAAAATAACATGGAATTATTTTACAATATAAAATACTTCAATAGGTTTCTCAAAAGACATAATTCTTTATAATAATAACATAAATAATAATAAAAATAAATAAATAATAAGACATCTTTATAATAATAATAACAGCAGCATTAGCTATCAATTTGCTTGGAATATCATTAGATGCCAGGTATTACTGAGTTCTAGACATTATTGTTAATTTACATAGTAACTTGACAAAGAAGATATTATCCCCATTTTAGAAATTTAAAAAAACACGGAAAACTGAGGTACAGAAAGAGCAACTTGCCCCATGTCCTAGAACTACTAGACAGAGCTGATACAACCCCATTATGCTTTCCTACACACTTAAAAACCAGAAGCCACTTTAAAACACTATCTTGTTCCTTTAGGCTCAAAGTAGAAATGCCTCTAAACTATCTGAAACAGACTAATTTACTTTATTGCCCAGTGAGGAGTTATGCTGCCTGACTTGCTCATCTAATTTCTCTGGCCACCCGCGTAGTCTTAACACCTAATTGAATGTTCTCTCCTGTCCTTTAAGCCAATTTAAACCTCCTGTAGTCTGAGAATCATTCTCCTTCTCTGGTAATTTCGAAACGCCTGAACACTGACATCAAGTACCTCTAAGCCTTCCTTTCTCTGTTAGAAACGGTGAGGAACAGGAGAAAGAGAAAATGTGGACCATGGAGCATGAAGAGGAATAAACATATGTCCTTAAAGAACCATTACAGAGCATTTCACTTCACTCTGTCTGACCATCTGACACTCTCCTGGTTCAAAGCTAACACTGCCTAATATCAACAACACTCTCTTGAAAAGAAGAGTAAGAATTGGGAAGTGAAACAAACAAAAAAGTGCATTCTCGGCATGCTGCTTTATTTTAATGCTTAGTGGTACTTGACAAATACATATGATTTGACAGACCATGAGTCTGCCAAAATGACTTCTTATGAAATACCTACCAACACCACTTCATGTCAAGAATAATGTCATAAATGGCATCTGTTAGTGTTTGAACATTCTCAAACTTCATTCCTCGGCTAAAATTCATTTCAAAAGAAAGAAGAAATATTTAATAAAATGACAGAATTAGGTTTTTAAAACTCAATTATGATATTTAAAATAGCTTGGAAAAATTTTTTAAAATTATTACCATATGTATATGAAGTTAATACTACTATTATATAAGCAATGATGTAAATATTTATAACTAATCAGCATTGTAAAAGAACATACTTAAGAATACACTGAGCATATTACCGAGAACAGAAGCTTCTTTTCCCACCAAATTTCTAGTACCTAGGTAAATTAATCAACTTTAAAGCCAAGATTATGGCAAAATAATCTTGATTTTAGAATACACACAAGTTAAAGGTACCATCAAAATGATTAACTGGGCTGGGTACAGTGGCTCATGCCTGTAAACCCAACACTTTGGGAGGCCGAGATGGGAGGATTGCTTGAGCCCAGGAGTTTGAGACCAGCCTGAACAACACGTAGTAAGACCTCGTCTTTATAAAAAATGTAAAAATTGCCAGGCACGGTGGCTCATACCTGTTCTCCCAGCACTTTGAGAGGCTGAGGCGAGAGGATTACCTGAGCCCATGGGTTTCATACCAGCCTGGGCAACTTGGTAAGACTTCGTGTCTACAATAAATCAAAAAATTAGCAGGATGTGGTGGCGCATGCTTGTAGTTCCAACTACTTGGAAGGCTAAGGCAGAAGGCTCTCCTGAATACAACAGGCCGAGGCTGCAGTGGTCATGAGTATGCCACTGGCACTCCAGCCTGGGTGGCAGAGTGCGACTCCTGGTTCAAAGCTAATACTGCCTAATGATCAACAACACTCTCTTGAAAAGAAGAGTAGGAATCAGGAAACAAAACAACAAATAAAAAAGTGCATTCTCAGCATGCTGCTGAGTAAAAAAAAAGTAAAAGTCAGGTGTTGGTGTTGTACAACTGCAGCCCCAGCTACTTGAGAGGTTGAGGGAGAAGGATCGCCTCACCCAGGAGGTCAAGGCTGTGGTGAGCCATGATTGTGCCACTGCACTCCATCCTGGACAACAGTGAGAATCCGACTCCAAA
The DNA here is from genome assembly GCA_963574415.1 of Tarsius wallacei. Lineage (NCBI taxonomy): Eukaryota > Metazoa > Chordata > Mammalia > Primates > Tarsiidae > Tarsius > Tarsius wallacei. Next base: position 4,024 of record CAUYQG010047252.1, on the reverse strand, counting down.
AATATTAACTGATTTTTAATTGACTGATTGTTGATTTTCCAGAGCAAACTCTAGTGAAGTGAAAGAAGTACTACTAACAGAAAATGAAGGCAAGTCACTAGGATACTTTCTAAGTAAGGAAACTCTATTACTCCTGCAAGGCTCAGAGCTAAGCTCCTTAAGTTCTTCATCTGGTGTCATCAAAGCAAAAATGGAACTCTACATCTCCAAGTCATTTTGGAAAAGAAAGACTTTTGGAAAAGACTGTAAATAACTGGAGAACAATCAACTCAAAATTTTAGCCAAAACAAAGCCCATATGAAAGTTAAAACTAAGTAAACAAATGATACTCTTTCCTTTTCTAACAATGAGGAGAAGAAATTTTTCTTCCCCGCAAAGAAAAGAGAAACAAAAGTACCTGTGGCAGCATCTATGACATTCATCTTAGGAAGTCATCTTACCAGTGCTCATGGAAGTCAAATGAAACGTAAGTGAGGTGTGAGTTGTTGAAGAGCAACACTTGCTTCAGGTATGCATCGCCAATAATTTTCTCTCTTCCTGCCTGGTCTACCAAGTTAATAATAACCTGTAAGAGGAAAAAAAATTAAGCTTAATTAGATGTTAGAATCATAATATGATCTTTAATGAGTTATTTGGAGTTGCTTTAGAAATATTTTATAGCCGCGCTTAGAAATTTATCCACTCAAGCACCAATTTGTTGTTATAAAATTAAATTTTCATCTGTTACACTGTTCATGTGAATTGTTTACATCAATGATATTAATAGCTTTTCTATGCATTTGCAATAACCAATTAGAATACATAAAAGAAAACCTGAATAAGTGGAAATACATACCATGTTGCCAATAGCAAGATTCAATAGTGTAAAGATGTTAAGTCTTCCCAAATTAATCTATACACTCAATAATTCTAATCAAAATTTGACCAGGATCATTTTATGAACTGGACAAGTTAATTCTAAAGTTCATCTGGAAGAGTAAACATGTGAAAAAAAATCCTGAAAACTAATAATAATAATAATAATAATAATAATAATAATAAAAGGGTACTTGACCCATTGGATAGCAAAACATACTCTAAATCTATAGCAACTAAAACTGTGGTACTAGTGTAGAAATAAATGACTCAACAGAACAGGACTAATGGCCCAGAGAGAAACCTATGAAAATTGAGAAATCTAAGATATGCTAACAATACCACTGTGGGGCAAATATGAACTACTCTATAAACAGAACTGGGATAATTGTCTGTCTATATGGGGAGCAAAGGGAAGCTTACATTAGCTTCCTACATCTAATTATACACAAAATAAATTTTACATGCATTAATGACCTAAGTATTTTTCTTTGAGTTATAAAAAAGGCAGAAGAATATGTTGGATGTTTCCATAATTGTACGCTGGGGCATGTCTTTCTAAGGATAATATAAATATTAGAGGGCATAAAGGCAAAGATGGACAGGTGTGATAACATAAAAATTTTAAATCTGTGTACCAAATGACAGTATAAGCAAAGGTAATAAAACAAAGTACTACTCAGGAAAATACACTTGCAACATAAAAGCCAATAATACATAAGGAGTGCTATAAATCCAATAAGGAAAAAAATGAATAAAGGACACAGGAAATTCACATGATAAAACATATAAATAGCTAATAAGCATGAGACTTTGTTAATAATTTAAAAAATGCAAGTTTTAAAACAGAACTTGTTTTTACCTATACACAGGCAAATGTGAATACTAAACACAAATAATAGCATGATGAATATGTGAGGAAATGGGCACTAGTTCCCCTTGTTGCTTGAAAAAAGAAAACTGGTGTGATCTTTTTGGAAGCAAGAGTGGTAGGTATCACATTTAATATATAAAGCCGGGCTCGGTGGCTCAGCCTGTAATCCTGCGCCTTGGGAGGCTGAGGTGAGTGGATTGCCTGAGCCCGCAGGTTCGAGACCCGCCTGGGCAACGTGGTGAGACCTCATCTCTACAATAAATCAAAAAAATTAGCCAGGCGTGGTAGCGCGTGCCTGTAGTTCCGGCTACTTGGAAGGCTGAGGCGGAAGGATCGCCGGAGCCCAGCAGGTCGAGGCTGCGGTGGCCGGGAGCGGCCACTGCACTCCAGTCTGGGTGACAGAGTGACACTCCAACTCAAAAAAAAAAAAAATTTAACATATATACTGTCTGATCCAGCAATTTCATACCCATACATTTATTCTATAAAATATACAAGCATTCCAAAATACATGAAAGATGTTTTCTGGAGAATTTTTATAATAGCAAAAGAACTAGCATATATTCCAAAGGTCCACCAATGGAGAAATAATTAAATAACAGTCATGAGATTTTAAGTGAAAACAGCTGAATAGTATACAAGGTATAGCCCTCTTCTGACAAGTTTTAAATTGTGTATATGCATGTGTCAAAGTGTTCTTTTGCTGCAAATGACAAATAATTGACTCAAATCTCAGAACAAGTCTGGAGGTAGCATGGTTCCAGAACGGCTTAGTTCAGTGGTTCCCAGTACCATCAAGAACACAGGTTCTCTCTATCCTTTTACTCTGCCATTCTTTCCATCTTTTTTTTTCTGCCAGCATATTAGTTGATCTAAAACTAGTTCCTTCACAATCTTCAGATAGCTGCAACAGTTCCACATCAAATCCAGACACTACCCCCACAGGGACTGTTGGTTCCTGTATGTCTATTTATTAGAGCAGGACACCTTTCCCCAAAAGCCTCCCAGGGTACTTACCCCACATCAGACCTCACTGGCCAAATCCCCAATGAACACACACAGGCCCATGCCTAAACCAATCACTGGCAAGAGCAACGGTGCCACCACCATACCTGAGTCAGAACAATTGTGGGCCATGTACCCAGAAAGTAATTACCCAGCAGAAGGTGGATAAATAAGCACTGTTGGGATACTGTTAGAAATCAGGAAGTTTCCGCTCAATACACACACCTATAAAATTGATGTGAAAGTCAACAGGGAGCAGAGATGAATGCGAAGAGGTTATTTCCTCAGTTAACACCGCAATACTGCTTGCTTTTTTTTTTTTTACAATCATATGTTACATTTAAAATGTGATTTATTCTTTATAGGTAGTTGCTAATACACAAACGTATACACAAGATATTCAAACACAGAATAAGGTCAAATCCTTCCTGACCACAACCTAATCCCATAGCCCACCCTGGAGGTAACTTCTGTTATCAGTTGGGTTTGTGTCCTTTCAGCCCACACAAATGCATTTCTTTGTCAATGTGCATACTACACGTGCATAGACAGAATAGATGGAAGAGAACCACATATATATATATGCTAACATATATATGCTAAGATATGCTAAGATGTATACATATACATGACATGATTTTGTTTTGTTTTGAGACAAGGTCTTACTCTGTAGCCCAGGCTAGAGTGCAGTGGCATGATCACAGCTCACTGCAGCCTCAACATCCTGGGCTCAAGTGATCCTTCCATCTCAGCCTCCTGAGTAGCTGGGACTCTAGGCATACACCACCACGACTGCCTATTTTTTAAAAAATTTTTGTAGAGACGAGGTCTCACTGTGTTGCCGAGGCTGGTTCTGTGGGATTTTTTTAATGGCTAACATACCACATGCCATTAAAAAGTTTTCTCTTCCCATTCCACAATGTAATTTTAAGATCTTTCCATGTTAGTGCATGGATTAAATCTCACTCCTTTTTAAGCATTTATAGTCAATACTTCTAGATGTGCCATACTTGATTTATACGTTCATTGTTCTCATGATGAACAATGAGGCTAGTTTCTATGCTGTAATGAATGTTCTTGTACATGCCTCCCAAACTGAACACATTTTTCTCAGGTAGATTAAAAATGTTTTTGTTTTTTGTTTTTTTGTTTTGAGTTGGAGTCTCACTCCGTTGCCCAGACTGGAGTGCAGTGGCCGCTCCCGGCCACCGCAGCCTCGACCTGCTGGGCTCCGGCGATCCTTCCGCCTCAGCCTTCCGAGTAGCCGGACCTACAGGCACGCACTACCAC
>CAUYQG010047251.1:0-19468 GCA_963574415.1 Tarsius wallacei | reverse complement strand
CCTCAGCCTTCCAAGTAGCTAGAACTACAGGCGCACGCTACCACGCCCAGCTAATTTTTTGATTTATTGTAGAGATGAGGTCTCGCCAAGTTGCCCAGGCAGGTCTCGAACCCGTGGGCTCAGGCAATCCACTCACCTCAGCCTCCCAAAGCGTGGGATTACAGACTGAGCCACCGAGCCTGGCTTATAATTCTTATATTATAATATCACAGCTAGGTAGGTGACATTAATAATTATAAGGAAATACCTTCTTTGAGTTCATTAGATGGTCTAGGAAGGAGGCACATATGGCATGAGTATAGTAGGGAGAGTATTTTCCCTTAATCCATAGTATTTTGCCTGGCTCACCCCTGTCAACAATGAGGGCTATGTTAGCACTTCAGATCTCCACCTCTTACCCCTGCCTGATCAAAAACATCTGCGAACTATGTCTACAATCACTATTTTGAAATCAACTGATTTGTCTTGAAGGTGACTTTCCAGCTGAAGGCTAGGAAAGGAGGAGGATGTTATTTGGGCTGAACCTGGAGAGATTGGTAGGATTTGGGCATGTGCTGATAAGTAGAAAGGACATTCCAGGGTGTAGGGAACAGCATGATTAATGGCATGGACATAGGAACGCACAGGACAAACACAGGAGCCCATCTAGAAATGAAGAAACAGTTCAGTGCAGCTGTGACATTCAGCTGGTCCGAGCTCTGAGGCAGCTCAGACACATCCAGCTAAAGCTGCATCAGTGCTGTGAGCTTCCAAGCGTGCTGTCTTATGAGTGGGCCTGCAGTCAGCAGTTTCTAATTTGAACCTCATAGATTAAAAAAAAAAGTCAATTACAGCCAAGTGCAGCTTCATTTTCACTTGATAATTCTTAACTTCCCTCTGCAGCGCTGCCAGTTTCTAGGTAAGGATGTCCGTCTCCCCTAGGTTCTTGTAATTTGTTTCCTCCTTTTCCATTTCAATGATAAATCTCTGATGTAGTTCAAACCTTGGACATTTGTGTTTCTATTGTCCCTGATATTCACATCTAACATGTTGTGAAAGGGAAGGAACTAGTTGCCTATTAGACAAAAGAAACAATTTCTTGGTTCCTGAAAAGTAGCAATGTTTAGCACTGGGTACCAAATGTTTCAAAGTGAAAATCCTAAACAAAAAATTTCTAAACAGCTTTGTTGTGACACATAACTCATGCACCATAAAATTCACCCACTTGTACAATTTAATGGCTTTTGGTGTATACAATTATTAATTTTTAGACATTGTGGTAAAATATATGTAACAAAATTTGCCATCTTCATCATTTTTCAGTGTACAATTCAGTGGCATTACTTACATTCACGATGTTGTGCAACCACCAAATGTTTTCATCACCCAAACAAAACACTTTAGAATATTGCACCTATGGCCAGGTACGGTGGCTCATGCCTATAATCCCAGCACTTTGAGAGGCTGAGGTGAGAGGACTGCCTGAGCCTACGAGTCCAAGACCAGCCCTGGCAACTTGGTGGACCTCATCTCTACAATAAATCAAAAAATTAGCCGAGCATGATGGCGCGCGCCTATAGTTCCAGCTTCTTGGAAGGCTGAGGTGGAAGGATCACCTGAGCCCAGCAGGTCGAGGCTGCGGTGGCCAGGAGCATTTCACTGCACTCCAGCCTGGGCAACAGAGTGAGACTCCAACTCAGAAAAAAACAAAAAAACAAAAACCAAGTAGTAGCTGAGACCACAGGTGAATACCACCACGCCTGGCTAATTTTATGGTTTTTTGTAGAGATGAGATCTCGCTATGTTGCCCAGACTGGTCTCAAACTCCTGGGCTCAAGCAGTCCTCCCGCCTTGGCCTCCCAAAGTGCTGGGATTACAGGCATGAGCCACCATGACTTCCCAGAGCCACAGCCTTTTACCTGCACTCTCCTTTCTGCTCTACTCCTCACCAAGCCCAAAGGAGGGGCAGTTGGAGATTCTTCTCTTCTGGAGATCTCAGAGGCAAAGGAAATGGCACTAGGCACCCTGGCCTGAGGCCTTCAGATACAAGCCCTGCATGTTGCACAAGAGTTTGGGGACCTGGACCTAGATAAAGGATATGGTTTCCTCCCACTATTTCCCCACTGTTGGTGAATAACACATTTCCCCCATATGCCCTCCTGGACACACCTCCCAGGATATATATACACACACATATCTCTTCATCAGTGATGTCTTTTGTGGGTAGTACATAGCTTATAAGAGAGACTATGCTCCATGCCCGGGTTCTTCTCTTTTTGATTCTTTCCAAGTCATTATTCCAGAGGCTCTGTGTCCTTTAGGGTCCTGCATTACAAGCAACAGAAACTGATTCTGGCTTAAGCAGAAAAGGCAAGCACTCAAAACATACCGGGTAGCTTACAGAATCATGGGAAGGCAAGAGGGCCAAGGTCAAAGAGGCTACCTACTGGGATCCCGGAACTTGTCTGGACTGGTCATTGTTACTGCCAAAGAGCTGACTCTACAAGTGCCACCCTCACTGATGCTGCACATGAGATGATGCTGTTGTCCCCACTGCCTTTTGAAACTGGGTGTTGCTACCAGAATGGGTTCACTGCTCTTCCGTTGCTGTAGGTGACAGGCTTTTGAATCAAAATCTGGAACTGGTACATCTGATTGCTCAAGCCTAGCTGACTTTTTAGCAACTAGAGTGGGAGGGGGACCCTGCCTCTTACTGAGACTCAAATGGTGAGAAATTCCTTAAGCATGGGAAGATAGTTCCCAGGGTGAAAAGCCAAAAAAATTACAAATGTCTTCTACAGGTAGGAAGCATCTGGTGTTCTGCACAGATCTGGGTCACAGCTTAATTTCATCCAATTTAGAAAAATATTCTAAACTAAAGTTGTTGACCTCCCTTCCTGTCTGTTATTAAAATAAAAAGATACACTTGGGCAATTTCTTTTTAGCACGTTCTTCTAGTAAGATAAAAAAAAAAAAGTCTGACATCACAACCCCATCGTTTTTTTTATAATTTTTTTTCTTTTCTAAGTTTACATTGTTGCATTTGAAATATAAGTATGGAGGGAGTCTTTTCATAGTAAGCTTAACCACAGCTTATCTCCAAGATTCTAATCGGATTCATATTCTAAGCCAATATTTACAGTTTTGTGATTTTCAAAGTTTATTTTCTATTGCCTTTCCACTTTTAAACTAGCACTTTTACATTTTTTTAAAGTATGTGGCTTATATTACTACAAGATATAAAAAGACAAAAATAAGTCAGAATAAGAAAGAGATATAGGAAAAAAAGAATTAAAAAAAAACTGAATCCTAGGTTAATGAATGAATTTTTGTTTGTGAAACAAACATAAGTTTATCCACATAGGAGAATCATATTTCTGGTCTGTTGTTAGCTAGTTTGTATTTGTTTACTCTTTAGAAGTTTCACTCTGCTTATTCTGTGAATCTCAAAATCTTGGTCTGCTTTGATGGCAACCTATTTGTCTTACATCTTTTTGATAAGTAGAGACATCTGAGCTGTCACTACTGTTTCACGTTAAATGTTCCCTCCTACCATTTCCTGTGGCTTTCTAGTAAAAATATGCTACATTTATTGAATGATTTTACATCCCATTTCTTTCCCCAAAGCCCTAAATGAAATTGATGAGAGATATTTAGCGTAGGAATTAGGTATCTGTTGACCATTAGACAACTGTCTATGACAAAACAGATTAGATTCCAGACCTACCAATTTTCCAGGATAGAGAAGAAAAGATGTTTAAGATAAGGTAAACGGGGATCAGTGAAAGAGAGAGCATTGTCAGGAGAGGGAGGAGGTAATTTGTGTAATCTCCTTTCAAATTTTAGAAATTCATAACTCAGGGTGCTGCTGAAGCCTGCCTCTTCCTAGGAAGGCAAAGTCTTTGGCCTCCTAAGCTAGAAGGTGCAGGAAGAAGCTATGTGGGCAGCAAGAAGAGGCCAGCCAGATGGTGGAGGGATAGAGGCGAGGGTGGGGCTGGCATGAGGGTGAGAGTGTTAATTAGCTTTTCTTGCCATGCTAGGTGCCAGCGACAAACAGATGGCTGTACCCTAAATGCCACCTTTTTTGTGTCCAGCAGGCAGTAGTGATTGATCTTGTGATCATGCAGAAAGCATGCATTTTGTTTGTTTGTTTGTTTTATAATTGGTCTTCAAAATGTGAATGTGGTGTAGGGACACACAAAGAGAAAATACAGATTTAAATATTATATGTATCTAAGAAAGATAGATTTTATCTCCTTCCAGCTTTTCAATAACTAGGTCCCACTTATATTTTGGCAACATCAACAGAAAGTAATTTATTCTTTTTTTTTTTTCTTTTGAGACAGGGTCTTGCTGTCACTCAAACTGTAGGACAGTGGTGAGATCATAGCTCACTGCAGCCTCAAACTCTTGGGCTCAGGCAATTCTACCACCTCAGTTTCCTGAGTAGCAAGGACTACAGATGCATGCCACTATGCCCGGCCTTTTTTTTTTTTTTTTTTTTTTGTAGAAACAGGATCTGGCTATGTTGCCCAGGTTGCTCTCAAATTCCTGGGCTTAAGTGAACATCCCACTTTGGCTTCCCAAAGTGCTGGGATTATAGGTATGAGTCACTATGCCCAGCCCAATGAATTCTTTCATTACAAAAATCAATCTAAACTACTGAGGGTGCCAACAAAGTGTATAAGCATTTTAAGAAAGGAAAAAAAAGTATTAAAATTCTAATACTCGCCGGGCTTGGTGGCTCAGCCTGTAATCCCGCGCCTTGGGAGGCTGAGGTGAGTGGACTGCCTGAGCCTGCGGGTTCGACACCCGCCTGGGCAACTTGGCAAGACCTCATCTCTACAATAAATCAAAAATTAGCCGGGCGTGGTAGCGCACGCCTGTAGTTCCAGCTACTTGGAAGGCTGAGGCGGAAGGATCGCCGGAGCCCAGCAGGGCGAGGCTGCGGTGGCTGGGAGCGGCCACTGCACTCCAGTCTGGGCGACGAGTGAGACTCCAACTCAAAAAAAAACCAAACAAAAACAATAAAATTCTAATACTCAACATATACTAATAGGAAAAGACGAATACAAGTCACATTTGACTTCTGCAATTACAAGAGGTGCTCAAAGTGGTTGCCATCAGCATCCAGACACTTCTGATTATGGCGAACTGAAAGTAATACATAGATAACATCTCTTACAACGTGTATGCAATTTTGGGCACACCCAGTATATTATGCAGCCATAAAGAACAAAATCATGGCCTTTGCAGCAACATGGATATAACTGAAGACCATCATACTAAGTGAACCATCACAGAAACAAAGAACTGAATATCTCATATTCTCACTCATGAGTGGGCCCTGATCACTGATCACATGAACACAAGGACAGCATCAGCAAACACTGGACAATATTAGGAGAGAGAGGAAGGGGGAGGGAGGGGAACATGTGGTAATTCACTGGGTACCTAGTCTACTTTCGGAGGAGAGAGCCAGCTAGAAGCCCAGACTTCACCTGTATGCAACTTACTTATGTAGTAAATCCTCACTTGTACCCGACAACTCTAAAATAAAATAAAATAAAGTAAACCTAAACTAATCAAACTGTGTCTAGATACGTACCAAATAATTACTAATGGATACAACTGGCTATAAAATCTAAACTCAGGTCGGTTGTGGTAGTCATGCCTATAATCCTAGCACTTTGGGAGGCTGAGGCAGAAGGATTGCTTGAGCCCAGGAGTTGGAGACCAGCCTGGGCAACATAGCAAAACCTTGTCTCTACAAAAAAAAAAAAAAAAAAAAATTAACCAGGATTGGTGGTGCATCCCTGTAGTCACAGCTACTCAGGAGGTTGGGATAGAAGGATTACCTGAGTCCAGGAGGCCAAAGCCACAGTGAGCCATGATTGTGCCACTGCACTCCAGCATGGGTGACAGAGTGAGAACCTGACTCAAAACATGAAAGAAAGAGAGACAGAGAAAGAAAAGTGGGGAGAGGGAGGAGGAGGAGAAGAAGGAAGGGGAAGAAAGAAGGAAGAAAGAAATCTGAGCCATAGTCTCTTGTGATTAGAGAGAGGTTGGTTTACTAACACAGGACTTTCCTTGCACACCCTGTCAGTTTCTTTGGTGTGGAGACTGTCTTGATCATTTTAATTTCTCTGCAGCTGGTTATAGTGGTATTCATTGAAAGTTTGTTAAATTGACTCAAGTTATAGTCAGTCACTACATGTATTATTCAATATTTGTGTAAATGCTGACTCCATGCCAAGATAAACATTAGTGAGCATGAGAAAGTAAAATAGTTAACATTTTGAAGGTGCATTGTGTAACAGGCACTGATTTTTCTCAGTATTAGTATAATGCTTTATGGGCTAAGTTAACGAGTTTCTTTTAAAATTGGGAAGTAAAAATCCTAATATCTATTTTGGTAGAGGAGAAGAAAGGATAAATATTTACTGAGCACTGCCTATGTGCCAGATATACTTTACATATATTAACACATTTAATTCTTTCAACATCGCTATAAGGTAGTTCTTTCTCTGCTTTTTTCAGATGAAAACACAAAGGTTCACAGATGTTAAGTAATTTGCTAGAGTTCACATAGGGAGTGACTGAGCAGGGTTCGCACGTGGGTATGCCTGGTCGTCTTGCCTGTGTTGCCTGTCTTGCCTGTGTTGCCCTGGCCCCCAATACCTCCATGGTCTCCTCAAATACTCTCAGTTTTATTTGTCTAATGATTGATCAAATCAGCCCACTCTACTTCCAAAGTGTTCTCCACACTTTTTCTTACCCTCAGCCCAAAGGGCAGAAAGAAATCTGGCACCTAGATTTTTAACTGCTTAACTCTCCAACATTTAAATCATTTTTGAACCCTTAAAAAGAAAAAAGGAGGTAGGTGTGGTAGCTCACGCCAGTGCTTTGGGAAGTCTTGGCTGGGGGATCGCCTGAGCCTTGGAGTTGGAGACCAGCCTGGGCAAAACAGTGAGACCCCATTTCTACAAAAAATAAAATTAAAAAATTAGCTAGGCATGGTGGCATGTGCCTGTAGTTCTAGCTACTCCGGAGGCAGAGGCAGGAGGATTCCTTGAGTCTAGGAGTTTGAAGGTTGCTATGAGCCGTGATCATGTTACTGCACTTCAGCATGGGTGACCTAGTCTCTTTAAAAAAGTGGCCGGCCAGGCGTGGTGACTCAAGCCTATAATCCCAGCACTTTGGGTGGCTGAGGCAAGAGGATTGCCGGAGCCCATGGGTTCGAGACCAGCCTGGGCAACGTGGTGAGACCTCGTCTCTACAATAAATCAAAAAATTAGCTCGGTGTGATAATGCGTGCCTATAGTTCCAGCTACTTGGAAGGCTGAGGTGGAAGGATCACTGGAACCCAGCAGGTCGACACTGGGGTGGCTGTGAGTGTGCCACTGCACTCCAGCCTGGGCGACAGAGTGAGACACCAACACACACACACATACACAAATGTAAAGGGAAGTGAAATGGTGTATTGCTCCTGATCTAGCATAGAGCATTAATTCTGTTCCTAATGTCATCGTCTGTCTGTGTTCTTATGCCCACTGCATAGAGAGCCATTTCACTGAGATAGCAGCCATTTCAATAAAGAAAAAGTTTAATTATTGCAGGACAGCCTAACAGAAGAGAGAAGATATTTCTCAAATTTGCCTCCTTGAGAATTTTTAGGTTTGGGTTTTTAAAGGTAATTTGTCAGGCAGAGGGCAGGGGCACTACTGATTGGTGGGGAGTGGGGGGGTGGGGGGGATGATGTCTAGGGGTGTTGTGCAGAGCTGGCCCAATCAGCTCCTTAGCGGGTATCACGGATCCAGGTAGGCCAGTTGGTCCAGCAAGATGCAAAGTCTGAAAAAAAAGTTTTGACTAAGTTAAAAAAAAATTTTTTTTTAATGTAATAAAGGGGAATATCTCCAAGAGGTTTTACAATAGCAGTTGGGGAAGTTACAAGTCTTTTGACCCCCAGTAACCTGACTCCCGGGCAGTAAGCCATCATAGAGAAGCAAACTAAGGGACAATGGCTGGTTACCATTGACCTCTGCCTATAGCTCTATGGAAAGGTGTGCAGGAGGCCGATCAAACTCCTGGATAACATCAGGGAGGTCTGCAGGACCTAAGGGTCATCATTTAAGGGAAATAAATTTATCAATCAGCTTTCCCTGGAAGTCAGGACATGAAAATAATAAGTTATTAGTGATTTCTCTCTCTTTTTGTTTGTTTGTTTATAGAACTGAGGTCTTGCTGTGTTGCCCAGACTGGTCTCAAACTCCTGGACTCAAGCGATCCTCCCTCCTTGACCTCCCAAAGTGCTGGGATTAGAGGCATGAGCCACTGTACCTGGCCTGATTTCTCTATTGAAGTAAGTATGTGTGAACAATCATGCAAGGAAGAAGGCAAACTTAGAACTTAGAAATAAATATTTGTTAACTTTTAATTTATGTCTGAAACTTTTCCAGAGCTTTTGTCCTGTGGCCCTACATTAATGGTATACAGGCAGTTTCACTAACATGCAATTCTGTAATCTCCTTCCAACCAAATTTCCAAACTTTCACATTCAAAACTTACTTATGTGCCTGCTGATATGTGATGCAGGTATCTTTTTATAATCAGTATTTTTTATTATGATATTGTGGGGTACAGTATCTTATTGGCTGAACATCTTTGAGATTAGTGACATGTCTTGTTAACTAGATTCCACTTGAAGCAGGTGATACACTATGGTTCTCTTTCTCATTGCTTAGCACACCACATGCAATATTTATATATTTTGAGTCAGAGTCTCACTCTGTCACCCAGGCTGGTGTGCATTGGCATGCTCATAGCCACCGCAGGCTTGACCTGCTGGGTTCAGGCGATCCTTCCTCCTCAGTCTTCCAAGTAGCTGGAACTACAGACATGCACCACCATGCCTGGCTAATTTTTTGATTTATTGTAGAGATGAGGTCTCGCCAAGTTGCCTGAGTTGGTCTTGAACCCATGGGCTTAGTCAATCCTTTTACCTCAGCCTCCCAAAGTGCTGAGTTTATAGGAATGAGCCACCGTGCCTGGCCTACAATATTTAAAATATGCATTTTAATTGAATGATTGATTTCTTCCAATTTCTTCATCAATCACCATGACCAATTTTGCAGAAAGCATTTGATATGACACAGTGAACTTTAAGCTGACACAAGTTGGTGGTATTTAGAGAAAACGAGTCTTCTATTATATGTTATCTATTATATTTGGTACTATTTTAACAATAATAGATATATGGTTGCTAAAATAAACATTACAGACCAAATTCTTATTTCCAGACAAGAATAATAGGAAATAAGATATAATCCATGTGGAATTCCTTTTTATTTTTTTGAGTTGGATTCTTACTCTGTTGCCCAGGCTGGAGTGCAATGGCATGCTCATGGTCCTTGACCAGCTGGACTCAGGTGATCCTTCTGCCTCAGTCTTCCAAGTAGCTGGAACTATAGGCACACGCCACCACGCCCGGCTAAAGTTTTGATTTATTGTAGAGATGAGGTCTCGACAAGTGGCCCAGGCTGGTCTTGAACCCGTGAGCTCAGGCAATCCTTTAACCTCGGCCTCCCAAAGTGCTGGGATTATAGGCGTGAGCCATAGCACCCAGCCCCATGCAAGATTCTTACAAAAAATTGTTTTGAAAAGTTTCAAAAGTAAGTATGGATTTTTTTAAAAATTTGAGTCGAGGTCTCACTCTGTCTCCCAGGTTGAGTGCAGTGGCACAATCATGGCTCACTGCAGCCTCAAACTCCTGGGTTCAAGTAATCCTCCCACCTCAGTCTCCCAAGGGACTACAGGCATTGCCACCATGCTTGGCCAATTTTTTTTTTTTTTTGTAGAGACCAAGTTTTGCTATATAGCCTAGGCTGGTCTCAAACTCCTGGGCTCAAGCATTCCTCTCACCTTAGCCTCCCCAGGTGCTGGGATTACAGTTAGGAGCCACTGCACCCAGCCAGTTTGAATTTTCTGAATCATGCCTGTTAGGGTGCATTACTCAAAGGAAGTGTGCATAAGTATCTCTTTGATGAGGTAAATTCATTATGAGAAATGAGACATGGGTGAAAGGCCAGAATACTTAGAACATTCATCATTCTGTATTGTTCTGCTTGCATATGGGTGTCAGCAGACAAAACAGCAATAGCACTGCATCACTGCGGTGTCCCCCAAGGACATTCTGCTGCCTTAAAGAGTCATGATTTGGTTGAGAAGACAGACCAAAAAGCAACATGCTGGGTTTCAAATGAGTACTGTAGTTAAATATGAATTAAGATGATATCTTAATTCATCCGTGGTAAAGCAGTTATTTTTGATCCACTTTATTTTTATTTATTTATTTTTTTTGAGTTGGAGTCTCACTCTGTCACCCAGACTGGAGTGCAGTGGCCACTCCCGGACACTGCAGCCTCGACCTGCTGGGCTCCGGCGATCCTTCCTCCTCAGCCTTCAAAGCAGCTGGAACTACAGGAGTGTGCTACCACGCCTGGCTAGTTTTTGATTTATTGTAGAGATGAGGTCTCGCCAAGTTGCCCAGGCGGGTCTCGAACCCACAGGCTCAGGCAATCCACTCACCTCAGCCTCCCAAAGCACAGGATTACAGGCTGAGCCACCGAGCCCAGCTGATTCATTTTACTTTTAAAAATACAAATGGTGGACTCACCCCTGTGACTTCATGACTTCCCTTTTCCTTATGACAATTGAGAACTCATTTCTTCACCCCTCACTTTGAGATCAATCCAACTTAAATCTGTTAAAGGAAGTATATAGTAAATGAAAGAAACTAAGAAGTTACGATTAGAGAAATGAAACTAATTTCTTAAAAGTGAGAAGTTTCTGGAAACCTTGTGAAGAAGTTGATTCAAGTTAGTACAGCGTGATTTTTCCACGTGAGTGCCACAGTGACGGAACTTTTCTTCAGTCATGGCTGTCATGGCTGGTTGTTTGATCTAGTAGCTTCTGGTATATGATTGAACATATGCGTCCATGGTTCTGAATGTGACTCAAGAGTCCCAGAGAGACTAAGGGCAGCAGCTATATTGCTATATCCTGTACTTATTCTGTGTTCTCCAAAGCAATATTTTATACCTTTATTATCCCATGATTTCATTTGATAAACATAAAAATCTTGTCTGCCCCCCAAATCTGAGAAAACCCCTTGGGAATGGGGAGCTGTCTGTCCTTCCTTGCATTCTCAGTTGAGAATTTTATATTTTATTAAGCCTCTCTGATCAAATAGATTTAGTTAAACTTTACTTTTTAAAATATATACTATTAAATAATAGGTTCTTTTTTTCCAAATATGAATTTGTATTGCTTAGAAAGTTTATATATGTGTGTGTGTGTGTGTGTGTGTGTGTGTGTGTGTGTGTGTATTTATATAATTTTTTAAAATTTAGAGACATAGCCGGGCTCGGTGGCTCAGCCTGTAATCCCACGCCTTGGGAGGCTGAGGTGAGTGGATTGCCT
This sequence comes from Tarsius wallacei, assembly GCA_963574415.1. Classification (NCBI taxonomy): domain Eukaryota; kingdom Metazoa; phylum Chordata; class Mammalia; order Primates; family Tarsiidae; genus Tarsius; species Tarsius wallacei. Next base: position 8,008 of record CAUYQG010047251.1, on the reverse strand, counting down.
GAGCCCGCAGGTTCGAGACCCGCCTGGGCAACTTGGCGAGACCTCATCTCTACAATAAATCAAAAAATTAGCCGGGCGTAGTAGCGTGCGCCTGTAGTTCCAGTTACTTGGAAGGCTAAGACGGAAGGATCACTGGAGCCCAGCAGGTCAAGGCTGCGGTGTCCGGGAGCGGCCACTGCACTCCAGTCTGGGCGACAGAGTGAGACTCCAATTCAAAAATAAAAATAAAAATAGAAATAAAAATAAATAAATAAAATAAAATTTAGAGACAAGGTCTCACTCTGTCACCTAGGCTAGAGTGCAGTAGCATAATCATAGCTCACTGCAGCCTCAAAATCCTAGGCTCATGCAGTCCTCCTGTCTCAGCCTCTGGAGTAGCTGAGACTACAGGTGTATGCCACCAGGCCCAGCTAGAAAGTTGCTATATTATTAAAACAACGTAGGCCCCTAGGTGACTAGTGATCAGTATTTGTATCTGATCAATGGAATGATCAGTACCCAAGTTTGTAATTTTATAAAATAAAGTCAAGATAGTAATGAAAAACAGGATTTCATAGGTAGGAACTATTGTTTTAGATTTCCTTCTTTTTTCTTTAGTTATCAGTTTCATAATATTGTATTCATATCCATATTCCAATCTTTTCATGTTAAAAATTGCAGCAGCCCTCTTGAAGTCACTTGTTTCCCCCTTAACACCTGTTTTCTTTCTTTTTTTATTTGAGTTGGAGTCTCACTCTATCGCCCAGGCTGGAGTGCAGTGGCATGCTCACAGTCACCGCAGCCTCCACCTGTTCTGCTCAGGTGATCCTTCCGAGTAGCTGAAACTACAGGCACGCGCCACCACGCCCAGCTAATTTTTTTAAAAAAATTTATTGTAGAGACAAGGTCTTGCCAAGTTGCCCAGGTTGGTCTCGAACCCATAGGCTCAGGCAATCCTCTCACCTCACCCCAGCCTCCCAAAGTGCTAGGATTATAGGCGGGAACCATCGCGCCCTGCCTAACATCTGTTTTCAATGCTCAAATATATTTTTTAAATTTGGTCAAATCATAGACTTTTTTAAAAAAATTGATTATGTACAATTTTTGACTCCTGAAGAAATCACATAGGTTTTATAGCATGGGTGTAAAAATGGAAAGTTCACAGAAAATACAGAATTCAAGCAATAAATAAAGTAGAAAGTGTTTATTTACAAAAAAAGGCCTCAAAGTATATGAGTTTTAAGATGTAATGTATAAGGGACACATTTTCTTTTTCGTTTTTTTAAAAAATCATACATTTCATGTATCGATCTATCATCTATTTATTTATTTATTTATTTATTTTTATTTTTACTTTTTGAGTTGGAGTCTCACTCTTGTCACCCAGCTGGAGTGCAGAGGCACACTCATGGTCACCGCAGCCTCAACCTGCTGGGCTTCGGTGATCCTTCCACCCGAGCCTTCCAAGTAGCTGGAATTACAAATGCGTGCCACGATGCCTGGCTAGTTTTTTTGTGTGTGTGATTTATTGTAGAGATGAGGTCTCACCTAGTTGCCCAGGCTGGTCTCGAAAACCCAGGCTCAGGCAATCCTCTAGCCTCAGCCTCCCAAAGTGCAGAGATTACAGGCTAAGCCACCGCACCTGGCCTATTTATTTATTTTAGAGACAGGATCTTGCTCTGTCATCCGGGCTGCAGTGTAGTAGCATGATCATAGCTCACTGTAAACTTGAACTCCCGATCTCAAGCAGTTCTCCCATCTAGCCTCCCAACTAGCTGGAACTGCAGGCTGGGGCCACAACACTCAGCTACTTTTTAATTTTTTTGTTGAGATAGAGGTCTCACTATGTTGCCCAAGCTGGTCTTGAACTCCTGGCCTAAAGTGATCCTCCTACCTTGGCCTCCCAAAGTGCTGGGATTACAGGAGTAAGCCACCTTACCCGGCCTCATGGTAAAATTTACATGAGGTGAAATGCACAGGTCTTAAGTGTACAATTCCATATTTTGGTAACTATATACACTCATTACCCCAAACAAGATACAGAACATTCCTGTTATTCCAGAATATTCCTTAATGCCTCCTTCCAATTGATTCTCATCTTCATAGACAATGTTCTGATTTACTTCATCATAAATTAGATGTACTTGTTCTTAAACTTCATATAAATAAACCTTACAAAAATGTACTTTTTATTGCCTGACTTCGATTGCTCAATATAATGTTTGTGAGATTTATCCATGTTGTGTGTATCTATAGCTCATTCTTTTTAATTGCTGAATTGAATTTATAACACAATCTATTTTTCTATTCTCCTGGGTTCCCCCCCCCTTTGGTTTTTGTTTTGTTATATTTTTTAATCAGGATCTCACTCTATTGCCCAGGCTGGAGTGCAGTAACATGATCAAAGGTCACCACAGCGTCAACCTCCTGGGCTCAGGTGATCTTTCCACCTCAGCCTCCGGAATAGATGGGACTACAGACATGTGCCATACCCAGCATTTTTTTGTTTGTTTTTTGTAAAAATGTGGTCTTACTATGTTGCCCAAGCTGGTCTTGAATTTCTGGGCTCAAGCAATCCTCTCTCCTTGGTCTCTGAAAATGCTAGGATTATAGGCATGAGCCACCATGCCTGGCCTCTATTCTCCTGTTGATAAACATTTAGGTTGTTTTCAATTTTGGCTATATAAGGAAAGAAAAACTTTCCTCCACCCTTTCAGCTTCTGTGACTGAGCCTGAAAATTAAACTGACATGAGACAGATCAATAGGAGAAAATCATACAAATTTTATTTAATATTCTTATGTATACTGGAAGCCTTTATAGAAAAAAACAAAGACCTGAAGAAGTCGCTAGAAATGAGAGTTTACATATATATTTTTATTTTATTTTATTTATTTATTTTTTTTGAGTAGGAGTCTCACTCTGTCACCCAGGTTGGAGGGCAGTGGCATGCTCCTGGCCACTGCAGCCTCAACCTGCTGGGCTCAGGTGATCCTTCTGCCTCAGCCTTCCAAGTAACTGGAACTACAGACATGAGCCACCATGCCCGGCTAATTTTTTGATTTATTGTGGAGATGAGGTCTCGCCAAGTCGCCCAGGCTGGTCTCAAACCCGAGGGCTCAGGCAATCCTCTCACCTCGACCTCCCAAAGTGCTGGAATTATAGGCGTGAGCCACTGTGCCCAGTCGGAGAGTTTACATACATTTTTAACAAAAGAATGATAAATTTGTGGAGAAGTGACAAGACAGAAGAAAAGTGGTTGAAGGAACTTTTTGTTTTGTAGGTTTGTGCAGATTTATTTCAATATAGCTCCCAGTCTCTGGGTATAAGTATATTATCTTCCTGGTAAAAGGAAGGAGTTTTGCATGGAAAAGCTTATGACCTGCTTTTAGGTAGAAAGGTGGAGTGCAGAGAGCCCCTCCTGCACCTGCTGCTTCTCACGTGCCTTCAGCTCAAAATAATCAATATGCCAAAGTGGCATATTCTGGGGTGGCATGTTCTGAACCCTTCAACTACTATGAATAAAGCTGCTATAAATCTCTTGTATTAGTCTTGTAGTGGACATATGTTTTCATTTGTTTCAGGAGTTCAACTGCTGGACTGAAGGGTCCATTTCTAACTCTATAAAGAACTGTCAAACAATTTCTGAAGTGGTTGTACTATTTTGCACTCCCATCAATAATATATCAACATTTCAGTTGCTCCTTCATTCAATTTTTTTTTTTTTTGAGTTGGAGTCTCACTTCGTCACCAAGGCTGGACTACAGTGGCACGCTCACAGCCACCTTAGCCTTGACCTGCTGGGCTCAGATGATTCTTCCGTCTCAGCCTTCCAAGCAGTCAGAACTACAGGCACGCACTACCTTGCCCGGCTAATTTTTGATTTATTGTAGAGTCAAGATCTTGTCAAGTTGCCCAAGCTGCTCTCAAACCTGTGGGTTCGGGCAATTCACTCGCCTTGGCCTCCCAAAGTGCTGGGATTACAGGCTGAGTCACCGAGCCCAGCCTTCACTCAATATATGTAAATCAGAGAGGTCCTTTTTTAACTTTTCAGTGTTGTCTTCTTTTCAGAGACTTTAACAGAACAGTTTTTTGTTTTGTTTTGTTTTTTCTTTGAGTTGGAGTCTCACTCGGTTGCCCAGACTGTAGTGCAGTGGCACAATCACGGCCACCGTAGCCTCGACCTGCTGGGCTTAGGTGATCCTTCCACCTCAGCCTTCCAAGTAGCTAGAACTACAGGTGTGCGTCACCACACCCAGCTAATATTTTGATTTATTGTAAAGATGAGGGCTCACCAAGTTGCCTAGGCTGGTCTAGAACCCCTGGGCTCAGGCGATCCTCTCGCCTCCACCTCCCAAAGTGCCAGAATTACAGGCATGAGCCACCATGCCCAGCTAACAGAACAGTTTTAATAACACTAAATTCCAGGTATGTGGGTGACCAAATTCTGGTTAATTTTGCCCAGTTACCAATAGAAATTTTCAACATACACAAATATAAGTATTTCATACAAAATATAGAGTCATCTCACATTGTGTAATAGTTTCATTCTTGAAAAACTTGTGTGTAAAGTTAATTTTTATAATTCTAATCATTTACTGAAATAAATCTTCCCCTACTTTGAGGATCAGTTCAAATCCTCCTCTTGCAGGATGTTTTCTCATGACCTGACCTGAAGTGATTTCTTCATTCTCTAAATTTTAGTAGTCCCAATTATTGTGTGTGTGTGTTTAACAGTGATAAAATATATATTTTTTTACTTGTTGAGTCAGAGGGCTGTAAAAAAAATTATTGCTAAGGTAGTTATCAAACAGAAAGGTGCTTTAGAAGTCCAATTACCTTGGAGTTTATTTAGACTAAGAGAAAAAGGTCATAATGTTTTCATGCAGTATATACTTGGTTTTTTTTTTTTGAGTTGGAGTCTCACTCTGTCACCCAGACTGGAGTGAGTGCAGTGGCCGCTCTCCGCCACTGCAGCCTCAACCTGCTGGGCTCCGGCAATCCTTCCGCCTAAGCCTTCCAAGTAGCTGGAACTACAGGCGCACGCTACCATGCTCGGCTAATTTTTTTGATTTATTGTAGAGATGAGGTCTCGCCAAGTTGTCCAGGTGGGTCTCGAACCGCGGGCTCAGGCAATCCACTCACCTCAGCCTCCCAAAGCGCGGGATTACAGGCTGAGCCACCGAGCCGAATCATACTTGGTTTTTTAAATAACAATTTTGTGACAAACAGCAGAAGAAATTAAGGAATGCTGTACTTGTGATCCATACAAAACACCATTTTAGGTTGTACATAATTAAAGAGATATCTCAAACACTTTTTGAAATACTGTAGTAGCCAATACTTAGAGGCATGCCTTAGGTGGGCATAGGAATGCAGTTTAGAAAAGAAAAAAAAAAAAACAAACACATAGGAACTACTCAATTTCTTTAAAATCACCGAGAAAGAAAAGAAACATTGATCTTTCATACTGATTGTACACAACTTTCTATACAGTACCTTGACTTAAATCCAAGAGCAAAAGTTAAGGCTCTCCTCCTCTATTTTTGGTAAACAACCGGATGGTAAACTTAGATGACTATTCCCCCTGGATTATACCTGGGAGTGGTCTTTTAAATTTTTTACTTAAAAGAGGGCAGGTTTGGCACTTTTATACTGCTGTCACCAATGTTAATATTTCTTGGGATCTCAGGAAGATTCATATTCTTACAGCAGATCCAGCATGGGCCGGACCTCCTGCTAAGCCAGCCTCAGATTTCTCCAATTTATTTTGTGCATCAATTTGTGTAACAATCTCATTCATGTTAGTCTGGACTCTTCAGAAAGTGAACTTGGCATTTTAGATCTAGTTCACTGGGTCCTGTTCCCCCCATCACCATTTCTGCAAGAATATTGTGAACCATGTCTACGTGGAAAATCAAATCCAGTTCGCAGACATTTTCAAAACATTTGTCTAATGTTTCCACAAATACCTCTCGATATGATGCACTAAGGACATGACTTCTGTGGTATTCTTGCCAATAATGCATAAATTGAATTAGATCTAAAATGCCAATGGACTTCTGAAAAGTCCACTCAGAAGACAAAATATAATGTTGCATAATGTCTATTAATCAGTTTGCTGTCAGATCCTCCAATTAATAATCTTCCTTCTGGAAATTACAAACAGTTTCATCTCTCTTAGATACCAAATGGAAAGTCTTCCTGATGATTTGCTGTTGTGTATCTTCACTATAGTGCTGGTAGAACTTGGAGAGCCGCAGCTGCCGGTGGTTGTTGAAGATGAGGATCGCCTTGATCGTGGCTGGGCCGCCAGACCCGGTGGGCCCTGGGGGCCAGGGCGGGGGCGGGAGTGCGAGCCTCGCCTAGGGATCTCGCCGGCAATCCTTCCCTACCCGCCCCGTCCTGCGCGCGCGCGTGCGCGCGCTCCGTGTGTGTGTGTGTGTGTGTGTGTGTGTGTGTGTGTGTGTGTGTGTGTGTTTTAATTTTTTTAACTTATTTATTTTAGAGACAGGGTCTCGCTGTGTTCCTCAGGCTGGGTCTCGCTGTGTTCCTCAGGCTGGAGTGCAGTGGCACCATCACAGCTCACTGTAACCTTGAACTCCTGGGTTCAAGCGAATTCTCCAGTCTCAACCTCCCAGAGTGCAGGGATCGCAGTCATGCGCATTTTGTCTTCCGTGTGGACTCTTCAGAAAGTGAACTTGGCATTTTAGATCTAGTTCACTGGGTCCTGTTCCACTGGTTTGACACTTGTCACCAGGGTCACTCTTTTGAGCCTTTGTAATTTATGGCATCATTGCTTACCCTATTAATTTAGATGTATACATTTCATTTCTACACACACACAAACTCCAATATAGTACCTTCACTGAGGGAAGGAGCCATATCTCATGCTTTAAAAAAATAAATAAATAAATAAATCTCAGCCGGGCTCAGTGGTTCAGCCTGTATGTAATCCCGCGCTTTGGAAGGCTGAGGTGAGTGGATTGCCTGAGTCTGCGGGTTCGAGATCTGCCTCGGCAACTTGGCGAGACCTCATCTCTACAATGAATCAAAAAATCAGTCGGGCGTGGTAGCATGCGCCTGTAATTCCGGCTACTCTGAAGGCTGAGGCAGAAGGACCACCAGAGCCCAGCAGGTCGAGGCTGCGGTGGCCGGGAGCGGCCACTGCACTCCAGTCTGGGCGACAGAGTGAGACTCCGACTCAAAAAAAACAAAAAACAAAAAATCCAAAAAATCTCAATGCATGCAGTGCAGTGCCTTTCACATAGGAGGTACTCAATAAAATTTCCTGCTTACTTGGTTTTCCATTTTTGTTTTGCATTAGGCAAGGCATAACTGTTATTTTATGATCCTGTTTAAGTAATTTACTTGTTTTAATTATATAGTAATTTTCTCAATTTTCCATTTTTCTTTACTAATGTAAGCCAGGACTAACCTAAGATGCTGACTAAAACCCACTTCCCCTCCTACCTTGAAGAACTCCCTACTTAGTGCGTTTGAAATAAAAAGCATACCGTAGAGATTAGATATTCCATCTGAGGTTTCCCTCTAATTCTCCCGGGGGCTGTGGGTTGCCATTTACAGGTCCCCACAAGGTACTAGATTCATTTGCCAGTCCCTGGAGGCTGACGTTCTTAGAAGCCTGGTTCTTCCTCCTCTTTGACATGGAAAACCTTCCGGTCTCTGATGTTTCTACACTACTTCCTTCATGCCTTTTTAGAACTTGGCACTTTGAGACATAGTTTATTATATACGAGGGGACCCCCAGAAACCTGGAAATTATTTATAAAAAATTGTGTATTTATTCTTACATGTTTAAACTTCAGTTACCTTCAAAATACTCTTCGTTTGATGCAATACACCTATCAAGATGCTTTTCCCATAGCTCAAAACAGTTTTTGAACTTGTCCATTTTGATGCCTTTTAGTGCTTCTCTTATTTTACTGTTTTACCTCTTCCACACTGGCAAAATGTTTCCCTTTGAGGACTTTTCATTCGGGGAAAAAAATAAAGTCCCTTGGGGTGAG
>CAUYQG010047250.1:0-24978 GCA_963574415.1 Tarsius wallacei | reverse complement strand
TCCCTCCCTCCCTCTCACCTATCCCCGTCAAAACAACAACAACATAACAAAAAAAGGAAAAAATAAGGTTCTATTTCACAGTATAATGGGACCAACAAATAGACTGAGGTTGTGAAGAACCAATTAGGTCGTGTCCTTACCTAATTTCTGGAAGACTAAAATGAATACGCTGTGTCATTCCAAATACCAGAATTGTGGACAATTATTGAATTCTAGTCTCAAAATCAGGCCACTTTCCTCAACATCTACTTCTAGAACCAAAAGATGTCACTTCATCACCTTGGAACATTTATTTTAATCTGTCCTGAATGTAATTATTTGATCAAGCTATTGTCACAAAATCCTATTAACTCAAAGAATGATTGCATTATTCACTTCTTACTCATTCCTTGATCTCACTGCTCATTAAATGCAAGTTTTCAGGCAGCCAAAATGAAGGATAACCTTAAGGATTCTTATTTCCTTTTAATTTTAGGAATTGTATATTTAGTTTATCATAATAATTTATTTAGACTGCAGAACTTCAGAGAAGGCCTGAGGGTTTTAATAAAAATTAAAAATAAGACCCATCAAATGGACCAAATACCTCCTTGCTTATTGTAAAACACAATCATCGAAAATATGAACATTAGAACCAGTAGAATGAGTTTTAGAGCTTGGAACAAAATGTTGAAGGTAAAGTTGGAGCACTCTCTTCACCCCTAGGAACCAACAGGTTGAGGAGAGATTTGAAGGAAGTAGAGAATCAGACATGTTTCTAAAGGAGGAATCAAAGAAACTTGGGGTTACATAATTGCAAAGTCTTTTTAAGAGATCAGCACCAATGATTTTCATTTTTTTTTCATAGATTTCTTTAAGAGGTATCATATTATTGATGCTCATGATGGCACAAGGTGTGAATTCATGGGAAAAACACAAGCATGAATGATTCTGAATTGCAAAGTGATGCCAAAGAGCTGGATTCCGAAGGGAAGAAGTTTTAGCATAAATACTTTATTTTAAGACAGTTTCCTTATGATGTATGCTGTAAGATAAAAATATATTTAATTAAGAATAAGAAAGTCTCAGTACATTTACAATAAAATTTTTACATGAGAAGAAAGCATTGGGTCCCAATTACTTGTGGGCATTTTTTTTTCTTGGATGATGGTACAGAAAATAATGATATGTATGATCAATGTCATCTTAAGTTCAATTAAAGATGATATTGACTTCTATATCTCTCTCTTTTTTTTTTTGGAGATGATCCATCCACTAGGAACAATTTTCAGCTGGCCAGATACTTTCCCATTACCTTCAGGCTGTGCATTTTATCCTTTTATATGAACAATGCCCTCAGGGAGAGTGACAGGGGATGCTGGCTTTCTGAATGACATAACATTGCATGACATTTGATAGTCTTGTCTACAACTTTTTCGCTTTTTTCTACACAAATGTGGGATTCTACCTCTTGAACAAGTTCTACAGAAATCATGACTGCAGTTTTCTTAAATCTAAAAAAGTGATCCAAAGTATGACAAAAAATCTTTTAATCTTGAGTTTCCCATAACATTACTTGATATAACTTCAAGTGCAACACAAAATAAACTATAGTTATACATTTAACAAATCCACTTTATTAAGAAGATAAAAGCAATCTAAAATGATTGCTTAAAAAAATATGAAGCATGAGGTCCTTATATCAGAGATGTTGGTTTCAAGTTTTCAAGTCAAAAAATGGGAATCATGTCTTCTGGAATGTTTGGTTTAACAGTCTATAGCACCAGCACTAGAAAATGTGTTAAGTTGGTGAAACATAACCACTCTTTTCCTCTTTTTAGTATCTCTGGAGTGTTACCCTTTGGGGCTCCCACTAGTTGAAATCTATTTCACTTGGAGGGTTTCCTAAAATATGGCACCAAAATATGTGCTAAGGTTCCTTTCAAAGTATGTTACAGCTCTTGGAAGTTGGCCTAACCTTAAGGTTTATGAACCAGATCTCCCTTCATAGCGACAACACTAGAGGGATTTCCTCTCTCCTTGTAATCCAAGTTATCCAAGAGAACTGTTACATACATATGTGTTCACCTCCATTCCCACAGCCAAGGAAAGAGACAAGAACACGAAGGAAGAAGTATGGTGCAGGAGCAATGAAGGCTGGTTGTAGTGTCTAGCTTCGAGAAAGAATCCAAGTTATATATCAGTCCAATGAGCACGGAAGCAAATTCCTGAAGTTTTTCTCTGGGCCTTTCGCTTGTTAGTTACAGACCTCTTGACGCAGTCAAGGTCCCAAAGGCCCACCTGCTATCATTATCAAATCCTTTTTGCAATAAATGGATCTAAATCTTACTTATACACATGACAGATTACTGCTCAAAGTTCTCCTAGGAATTACTAGATTCTTGTAAATCACTGGAAAGTCAACATGAAGTCAAATAAATATCCTTGAATATCAGTCTTTTAAGTAACACTGGGCAGGAAAGGAAGGGAATGAAGAGAGATTCTTGGCCCTGTGTGTCAGAAGGAGGGCAACTTGGTAGAGAATGCAACAGGCACCCCCTGTTTTTTTTCTAGGCATTCTACTGGTACTTGAGTTACAATATTTGGAAGTAAAATTATACAGAGAACAGCAGTTTTTTCTTTGGCCCAACAACCAATCAACTCTGCTCTAAGGTCGTACATACAGAAAAGAGTTCACAAATTTGGGCACCAGAGTAATCTTGAGTCCCTCAGCAGTCTTCTCTTTCTACCTGCATGCAAAGCAAACAAAAGCAGAAATGAGAAACCACAGGGCAATGAGGGTCCTTTCTGTCCCTTCTCATCTCATATTTGTAGACTTTAAAGTGCTTTAAGGAATTTGTGTCTGAGCACTCAATAAATGCTTACTTTTGAGGGGAAAAGAATCAGAGAATGTCAAATTTGGAGGCCTTTGAGATGGTATTATCCAGAAATGGATGCTTCCACTCTCCCAGACCCATGTCTGCCATCATTCATTTATTCACTTATTATTTGGAAACACTAATTATGAGCCAGACACTATTCTGGGAACTGGCTATAGATCAGTGAAACAAAAAGGGAAAAAAAATCCTTGTCTTCTCCTTGAGATGAGACAGATGTATACAACATATAATAAATAATCCAAATATTTAGTATTCCAGAGTGCTATGGAAAAAAATAAAGGAGTGCTAAGGAGATGAGGAGTGATAAGGTGGGGTATGAAATTTGAAATAGGATCAAGGTAGGCCTTGCTGAGAAGATGACATATGAAAAAAGACTGCAAAGAAAGGAGCAGGTTAGACATCTGGAATTTGGGGAGCAGAAGGCAGAGGTGAAGATGGTTCAGCCAGTGTACATATGTCCTAAGGCAGGAGTGTGCCTCTCCTGTGTAAGGACATTATTGTGACTGGAGAAAAAAAAAAGACCCAGGAGAAAAGGTTAGAGGTAAGAGCAGGGTGAGGGGAAGGGTGGCTGGTGGGGTCAGATCTACATGGGTCAGTCTACATCGGCCATGCAGATTCTAGAAAGGCCTTTGGCTGAGTGAAATGGGAAGCCATTGGTGGATTTTGAGCAGAAAAGGGATATAATTTGACTTAGGTTACAAAGGATCCCTTTGTTGAGAATAGATTGTAGAGATGAGGGTGGCATCAGGGAGGCCACATTGGTTCCAGGCAAAAGATGATGGTACCTCAGGATAGAATAGTAGCAGTTAGGATGGCAGAGTGCATCGCAGTAGATGCTGGCCGATGTACAGAAGTGGGAGTCTGTGGAAAGTCTCTTCTGATTGCCTCTATTTTCTCAGGAAGACAGGAAGCAAAACAAGATCATCAGCCAAGTGAGACAGAGAAGAGGTCCCCTCGGGTTTCAAATCTTTCTTTACCTAGAGCTCCAGGAAGCCTCTATTGATTGATCTGAATTGGCACATGAGAGAATGTGTATTTTCTTGTTCTGTTCTAATTTAACCCACTGCTTTAGTAAACTGAAGCCTAGAGAGTGCCTTTTAAATTTCTATCTGGGGATAGTTTAAATTACCAATGACCAATTAGCTGTGGTTTCAGTAAGGAATATAATTAAAATACCTGTTTAAATATAACGCGCCAATAGGGTCTAACACCTAAGGCTCTTGGGAATTTGTGTTTACAAGATAAGGGTACCAAGGGCTGGAACGTTTAAAAAAGGAGTCTTGTTGATATAGCAGGAAGTGGATACTGCTCTCAGGATATTCACTTAATCTTTTACAAGTGCTGGCTCCAGTTTTCCAAAGGCTTCAAGGAGATCATCCAGGGCTTGTCTTTTGAATAGATTGCTATGACTTTTTTTTTTTTTTTTGAGTTGGAGCCTCACTCTGTCACCCAGACTGGAGTGCAGTGGCCGCTCCCAGCCACCGCAGCCTCGACCTGCTGGGCTCCGGGGATCCTTCCGCCTCAGCCTTCCAAGTAGCTGGAACTACAGGCGTGCGCTACCACACCCGGCTGATTTTTGATTTATTGTAGAGATGAGGTTTCGCCAAGTTGCCCAGGCGGGTCTCAAACCCGCGGGCTCAGGCAATTCACTCACCTCAGCCTCCCAAGGCGCGGGATTACAGGCTGAGCCACCGAGCCCGGCTGATTGCTATGACTTTTAAAGAGGATGCAACCAAATCACATCTCATTTCGAGAAATTGAGGGGGTAATTAAGAAAGTGTTAGTCACTATGAACGTGGCGTTAATGCTTGCTTCTGAAATTTAAAGGAAAAAAAAAGCTTGTTAAGTGATCTTAAAAGGGCTTTTGCTGTAAAATGAAAGTTGGAGAAGGGGTAAATCTGAAATGCAAATGACTTTCCTGCTTCTCCCGCAATTTAGTATTATCTAATGAATGCTGAGTAATCAAAGCATTTATTGTCATTTCTCCACCCACACTGGGAATTGATATTTGACCTTTAGAACTCTCTACTCTTCTGAATTGCTTCTCATCAGCTCTCTCCTTACTCTCCTTTCCACTCAGTTTACTTCTTGGAAGGCCTGTTGACCTTTGTCTTCTTGTCATATACAGTGTCTTAGAATGGCTATGTTTATAAGGCTTCATTAACACTGTAAGTTTTTATCAAGACCCTCATTTTCTAGTGGTATATCACCTTGGGAAAAGCCAGGTCATTCTTAAGTAGATCTTTTCTTTATCTTTGCAGTCTAGAAATAATTGTAGGATCAAGTTCAGTAATAAAATGAATGGCTGCCATTGACTGAGGACAACCTGTGGGGAGTGGAGCTGTTGGACTTCTCTATAATCATCTTGCAATAATCTTCCCAGTCTCTTCCTTTTGATTATTTTACTATGCAAACTCATGAGATGTGAAATTCATATGGGTTGACACCTTTAAAATAACTACAGTCATTCTGCCTATAACATTTTCTAACGATGTTGGGACTTTTAAGTTCAGTGTTTGACATTTTGTTTGTCATTTAGAGGAGCCAGTAGGACCTGCCGTTGGACTTTTCTAATAGACAGATGATAGCGTTGACTTGAAGTTTACAACGAAGACTGGGGCTAAAGATATAGAAGAGAAAATCATCGATGCTGAGGTAAGACTTATATGTATAGATTTAGCAAAGGAAAGAGATACATGGTGGCATAAGAAGTGACTGACAAAAGCGTCTTGGAAGATTGTCATTTATATATAGTGGAAAGAGAAACACCAGTCAGAAAAGGATCCTACAGGGCAATGGAAAAAGCTAAGCAGCAGACCCTTCAAAGTGTTGTGGAAGTCAAAGGAGCAGTTCTTTAAGATGCTTCAAAGGGATAGTGCTACCAGGGGTCAGAAAAGAACTGTAGATCTGGAGCTTGGATGAAGTCTGTCATCCTTAAGAGGGTAGATTCAGCAAAGAGGCGAGTAAAAAAGCCAGATTCCAAGGGACTAATGGTCCTCTTTGACTTGATGGGAGTGACATAAAATCCTGGACACAAGTGGGGTAACATTAGTCTTAGAAAGAAGGCAAAATTATTTTTCTGAAGACACAAAAGGTGAAGTGATGTATGAGTAAAACACTAAAAAAAAGTGACACATGAATAAGATTTGGAAGAACAAAGTCAGTTAATGCCCACATAATGCCATGATTTTATGCTTAATCAAAATTTGATGAACAAAATGTATTCATAGCATAAATAAATGAAATTTTCTATGATTCATAATATATACCCCAATGCACCATATTTGTCTTGGTTTTGAAAATCTATAAAGACTGTATATAATTTAAGTAAGCAATGAAAAAAGGAGGAGGAGGAAAATAAAGAATTTCAATATGGCCCACAGAGAGATAGAGATGGAAACATAGATCCTAGGTAATCTAAAGGAAGACTTGAAAGTGATAGCTCCTTATTCTGGTGACTGTCTGATACTTATTGCCAAGTGCTAAACAGAAGAGATACAGTGTCAGGAAGGCATCAGGATACTTTCATTTCTCTTCAGATTACATAAATCTTTTAAGGTACATCAGGAACACCTTAAGGAAGAAGGAATGGAACAGTAAAGAGTGAAGGTTGGCTTGCCTTGCTCCCTCTCTTCTTCCTTCTCTTCCTTCCTTCCTTCCCAGAGGAAGGAAAAAAAGAGCACTAAAGAGTGGTTGCTTCCTTCCCTCCCTCCCTCCCGCCCTCCCTCCTTCTCCCCTTCCCTCCCTCCTGCCATTCCTTCCTTTCTTCTTCCTCCTTCCCTCCCTTTCTTCCAGAATAAAATTTTTCAAATTCTTGGCCAGAGTGGCTTAAACTCAGAGCTCCTCTTGATGCAACAGCACTACCTTCTGCAATCAGTCACAGGTAGACTTGGTTGAAGAAGCCTATGTATAGACCCACGAATTTAGGTCAAGGAAGTGTATGTGTTGGGTGTGGGATGGGCACAAGGGCTAGGCCAAGTCATTGTCTTTATAATCTAAAAGAAATGACTAAGATGTCTCTTCCCTACAGGTCTCCTGTTTGAGTCAGACGACTTCAGAAATGATAATACATTTCATGTCAAATTTCCGGGCCTCAAATTCTAGTTCCTGGAAATATGAGTATCTGTGGGTAATTTGCTAAGAAGATCACAGAATGACCCAGGCATGAAACCTACCATTGAAGATGTTCATTTAGAACTGCAACCATGATCTGCACGGCCAAGAAAAATAGCCTTTTCTAGACTGGATGTATTTGACCAGTAGGTGGAGTAAATGGTTCCCAGAACCTTGCACCTGCTAATTAATGCCATAGTCTTTGTATTCTTTTCAGAAAGGGACAACACCATCAACAACAACTAAATATTGAGCTTAATGCACACCCGCAACTGATGAATGTAATGAATGACAATTATTCATGGACGGTTGAATAATTGAGTGAGGGCGTTAGCAGTAGGTAAGCAGTAGGACACAGGAAACTTGGGCTACTTACTCAAAGTCCCTTCATTTCTTCACAAATTTGCTTAACTCCAATTTAGCATCTGGGAAGCAATCCCAAATGCAATTTCCCCCTTCTTTTCACTTTTTATCAAAAGTGACCACTTCATGCTGTGGTTTGGTGGGACGATGGGATGGGGGAAGTCCACTTTGCTGTTGGTGCTACAGAGAAGAGAGCCGCATCAATTTTCTCACATTGGCAAGCCTTTCTTTTGACTGAAGTGCTGGGTATAATACACTGGGGATAATTTATCACACTAGCTTTGGGCGCCCAAATTAGCAAACTACGCCTAACTTCGAGAGACTGCAAGACAATAAATTCCACTTTCCTAAAAGAAAAACCATAACCATACCAGTTTAAACAGTCTATGAAAAGTGAACAGCCATAGACGATCATGGACATTCAGAAATCCTCTGTGTGTCCACCAGTAGTAGAAATGATGGCTGGGCGCCTTGAGAAACCTTGCATGAGGGGTGCTAGGAATCCAGTATCTCCATCTATATCTACAACTGTCTTTCTCTGAATGTTTTCAGGTATGAATGGGCACACACATGTACACCTGAAGCCTCATGTGTTTAAGACCAAAATGCATTGTTGGATGTGGACAGAAGGAATTATAGCCTCTCCAGCTATGAACTGGTACCGTTTTCCTCATGGTCTCTGGAGTCTGCTTTCCCCAACATTTTCCTCATTCTCTGGATTCCCTCTGGATATCTCCTTGATCCTCCAACACCCTTGGAGCTGGGTCCAAACAGCACCTCCTTCCAGATCAGCAAGTCATGTTGGAGAGTTGTCATCAGCCCTCACCTCTCCCTGAACACATCTGCTATCTTTGATGATTTCTAAGCCTAGTGTTAAGAAGCTGTTTAGCAGATTATCTGTTTGTGCATTACCTTAAGTCATATAATGGATCAGTATTTTATTGGGGTTTCCATGCCAACATTCAAGGGAATAACATATGGTGGGCATTTTAACCAATTAGTGGGCAAAATGAGGGATATTTAAGGGCTGAAAGCCTCATCTCAAGCTGCTACCTTAGTTTTTTTTTCCTCCTGATTTTCATTTCTATGCATATGTTAGTGATTTTACAGGATAAGTTCCCATGGAACAGAGGACCAGCTTGAGTCAATCTCTACTTTCAAATTCAGGAACACTGTAAAGTCAGGCAGAACCCTATGAGTTTTATAGTGCACTAGAAATATTTTCCTAATTCCTTTTGTGCTATGTGTTTAGGATATGTGTAATTCAATAGTTTCCATCCTTGGCTCTGCTAAAGCATTTGTAAGAATTATTGTACACGGAAAGAGTCCAATGTATGTTAGCTATGATTATTATTGTTAGCCTATAATTACTGAAGCCATTTTCCTCAAAACCTTTGCAATCATATTCCACAGTTCTCGGAGATTCATTTTTGTTTTTCATGATCTTATCAAACTCCTTTGCTGGTCTGATCCCTGACAAAGTAAGTGAATTTGGGTGTTAATAGATGATAATGGGTTGACATACAGGCCTTCCTAGAGCATACTATTTCTTGACTTGGATCTCTCTTGTGGACTTCAGTTTTCATCAGGCTTTTTCCTCTGTCCTGTATGATTACTTAGATGCTTCTCTGGTCTGCTCTCAAGTTTTCGTGTTTAGGTAACCAGGGGTCATCCTTTGGGAGGCTTCCTAATGCTGCTTTTGTTGTTCTTGTGAGTGCAGAGGATTCCTACTTTAGGGTGAACTGTAATGTCAACCTCTACCCTAGACTATGAGCAGAAGCCAAATTAAATAGAATAACAAGATGAGGCTTTGCTAAAATTAAACCACCTGTCAGTCTATAAAACCACTAGTTGAAGATTTTTATCATAACATTGACACACATAATGCTAATTTCCACCAGTTACATAACCTAACTGATAAGCCCATCTAAGTTAGACCTGCATGACAACAAAGCTGGGGTTAAAAAGTGAAAAATATTATTAAGTAACCATATACTTAACTTAGATTTTATCCAGCAGCAAACATTTTGTATTCTGAAATAAAATAGCTTGTGGTGAATGGATTGTGTGAGGATATGCCTTTGCAGATAGACCTACAGAACAAATATTAGGAGAAAGGGAATAGCAAATTTGTCTCAAAGGGTTGAAGAGAGACACAGCCTTCAGAATGTAATGGGAGGTTATATTTCAATCTCTTAGAGTTCATCTACAAATCCATTTAACTCTAGTATTGTTATTAATGAAAGTTTTATTATTTATTTATTTATTTTTTGAGTCAGAGTCTCACTCTGTCGCCCAGACTGGAGTGCTGTGGCACACTCCCGGCTACCGCAGCCTCGACCTGCTGGGCTCCGGTGATCCTTCTGCCTCAGTCTTTCAAGTAGCTGGAACTTCAGGCGCGCACCACAACGCCCAGCTAATTTTTTTGATTTATTGTAGAGATGAGGTCTCACCAAGTTGCCTAGGTGGGTCTCGAACCCACAGGCTTAGGCAATTCACTCACCTTGGCCTCCCAAAGCGCGGGATTACAGGCTGAGCCACCGAGCCTGGCCTGTTATTAATGAAAGTTTTAATTAGGAACCACTTTGGACCTAAATTTCACTTTATCAGTGTTTCTTCCCTCTGCTACCTATTAGGATACCTGAACTTCTAGGTTTACATAAAAATCTCCTATTACCTGTTGCTAGCCATTGCTAGCCATGCTCTTCTTTGATCAACTCACTACAAATTGTGTGTAATTACTGTTTTTTGGACAAGTAAATGGCAGTAAATTAGGCACCGCATTTTTGATAAAATATAAGCCACTAGAAAGGCTGTTTCTAAGACAAAAAATTTGGTGTGACCAGGTAGGTTAAAATTACTTTTGTACATGAATAAACATTGAATTTTATGTATATACAGCGAAGGAGAATAAAAGAGAAGCACACCACGGGCTTTTGCCTACGTACTTTTCTGATTATGGATGATAACATTTATCTAGGGACGCTAATGCTTTATAAAAGATGAAAACATTCATCCGGGAGAAGAAGCTGATTGACTTCCTTGCTTGCAGACATTGGTAGCCCTGTTTCTTCTGCTTTAGATTCCAGCGGGACACCCCCATCTTTGGATGAAAAATGCTGACTGGTGTGTTCTGGGAATCTTGGCTCACCCTGTGGGTAATGAGCACAGTGCCCTGGCTGTGTGCCCAGCTTTTGTGGCAGGGAGTTACCCCTACGTGCTTTTTTTTTAAACTTACACTAAAGTTTTGAATTAGAAAGCAAGCTCTGCCAACATATCACAGGAAACCAGGCTTCCCTGTATGATCCTCAACATTAAATCCTATTTCTACCTGTAACCCTTGATTGGCCTCCTGGGTCTGATATCATCTCCATAATCACAAAAATCTTTGTTGGAGAAGTTAAGGAAGGAAGAGTGCATGTAGGATGAGGAACCCAATCTATGTGTCCCTCTCAACTGGGATGCAGGAGAGGCACTGGTCACGGAGTTTAACCTTTAGAGGTGTGCATGAACATGGAGGAGGAATGGTAGAGAACAAGGAGAAAGTGAAAGTAGAGAAGCTCTTCCTTGACCTTGTAGGCTTTCTGCAGAGAATTAAAACCGAGAACCTGGTTAAGGCTCACAAGGAGTAATTGTAGGCAATTTTCTCACCGCTCTACTGTCAGCACATGACAAAGTTTGCTACGGACAGGATAGCAGGAAGTTCTTTCAAAACATTTCAAAATACTGCTAAGGTTTTCTTCAATTTCCCATCAACCCTTAAGAGTTCATTGAAGATATTGGACATTTTCTCTCCAATTCAATGTTGGCAAAGGATTCCAAAGCAGAAGAAATATAAATGAAGTCAAAATATGCCCTTAGAGACTCCTTCAGTGATACGGTCTGATATAGAAGAAAATACCAATATTTTTTAAAAGGTCTCAAGCACCACAATTACCAGATTCTTTTCTTTACCCTTCAAGCTTTTAGTTCTGTTAAGTTGCTAGCCTATTCAAACAAGTAAGCGCTTTTAAAAATCACTTCAACTTATAACAATTATATTTTTATTTTCCAAGTTTTTGAAATCATCTTAAAGGAGTCAAATGTGTATATTAATGAGCACTGCCAATTTCATGAGAGAGATGACTTCTTTCCCATCCATGAGATGGCTTGAAAAATGTGATTTAGTTTCAATAGAGCCTCTCTACTATACTACATCATGTATATTTACACATACATATACTATAAATAGATAAATTTTTTTTGAGTTGGAGTTTCACTCTGTTGCCCAGATTGGAGTGCAGTGGCACGCTCCGGCCACCGCAGCCTCGACCTGCTGGGCTCCAGCAATCCTTCTGCCTCAACCTTCCAAGTAGCCGGAACTACAGATGTATGCTACCATGCCTGGCTAATTTTTGATTTATTGTAGAGAGGAGGTCTTGCCAAGTTGCCCTGGTGGGTCTCGAACCCGCGGGCTCAGGCAATTCACTCGCCTCATCCTCCCAAAGTGCTAGGATTACAGGCTGAGCTACCAAGACCAGCTAAATGTATAAATTTTTAATTAATATATCTTTTTGTCACAATTGGATTAGGCAGAATTTGACTGAAATTGCACCGAGTAAATATGATTACGTTTTCTTATCTATGACAGTTCATTATTTCACATGTTTAATTTTTTTCATCTCATGCAAAACAACCCAAGGTGTTTGGCTCTTCTATCTTTGAACGTGTGGCCTTCCAACTGGCTAGAAATAGGACTGGAAGGGAGACTCATTGTGGCTATGACTAAATAAGTTTTATTTAAAGAAAAAGGAGAAATAGAAAGAGACAAAGGAAGAGGAGGAAGATAAGAGAGGAGGAAAAAGGGGGGGGAAACAGTGGAGAGAAGAAGAAAATGGAAAGAAAAGGCAGGTAAGAGAGAAGGGAGGTTAAGGGAAAGGAGAAAAAAATAATTTTAGCTATCTGGGCTTCCATGGGGGTGCCAACTTTGACAGCTGAGACATCTCTGACGAGGCTCCTTCACCTCTTGAGCAAGGGAGGAACACTATTTTTAAAAGAGGTCATTAATGAGCCAAGGTTAAGCTCCATACTTAGCCATCATCACTATTTGGGTGCTTGTTGGGAAGTCCTAAGCAGAGTAGCCTTGGGCACAAATTTTGGTGCATTTTGTTTGCCGTTGTTGGCCAGCTAGTCAGCTGATCTGGAGACTGGGTTTACTCTTGCAGTTATTCTGTTTTATTTTCCTGACAAAGCAATAGTTTCATTAAGAAAAAAAGCACTCAGCTATTAATTTCTGCTAACTCTTAACCTGGCCAATGAAATACAAGCATGTGCAATTTCATGTCTATTTTAGGGCATGGATGTGGGGGCAGTGAAAACTCTCTGCTTGGCTTAGAGCTCTCTGCATTCATCTTACTCTTTCTAGTTCTGTCTTTTTTGTTCATCCTTTTCCTGACAGGCTGCTTGGCTGCTTGATGGTTACAAGAATGGTACAGGATTGAAACAGGCTCAGACTACATGAAGGAGAGAAAGAGCTTGGTAAAAAGCCCATTCTCTTCTGAATAGTCAAAAAAAAAATTACTTAAAAAAGTCTGAGATCTCTTAAGTATTAATCATTGCTATTTGAATGGTTTATTTTCCCAGGGGAAATATGAAAACTCTCTGTACCCTTCTCTACCCTGTCTTTCTCCCTAGGTTTTGGAAATGACTGGTAGGGGAAAAATTCATTTGCAACTTGTCTGTGGTGCTCTGTTGATCACTGTATCACAGTATCTAATATACTAGATGTTGACCTCAGGAAAGCAAGCAGTAAGTTGAATTACATAGACAAATGATGAAATATCTGTCTGATTCACTATAGCTGGGTAACTATTTTTCACCACAAGAACTGCCTTTTCCTAAGCTGTTGGACTGTCAGTGTATTAGAAATGAACATTTTCTAATTTATAAAAAAGGAAGTGGGAAAGGATGAGCAAGAGGATTCCCCTATCCCTGCAACCATCAGAGATAAAACAGAATGAACCTCCAAGCATCAGAGAGGATCTTGCCATGAAATGACATAGGTAGCTATGTAAGTGCTATGGGCTGGGCATGGTGTGACTGTAAACATGTCCACCACAGCCATATTAAAGGGCCTGGAATTTTCGATTTGAAGGGACTCACACATGATGTTACTTGGTAGGGAAATGATAGCTAATTGTCTAGTATGATGAGTTATTTTTAATTCATTACATTTCATCTTGTTCTTGTAGCTGAATAGCAAAGATATAGGCTTGGGATGACATGAGGTTATCTAGTAGGAGAAGATTGGGGTCCTGGGGAAGTTTGAAAAGACTGAGACTTATTAATGGAAGGCTTCAAGAGGCAGAGTCAGGGAGGCCAACGATGTACCTTGTCTCTCTTACAGATTTTCTGGGAATCATTCATCCCTAAATGCCCCCAATTACCAATTTATTTGTTTGTTTGTTTATATTTTTTAGAGACAGGTGCCTTTTTCTGTTCCCCAGACTGGCATGATGACAGCTCGCTGCAGCCTTGAACTCTTAGGCTCAAGCAATCTTCCCACCTCAGCCTCCCAAGAAGCAGGAATTATAGGTGTATGCCACCATGCTCAATCAATTTTTTTTTTAACTCTTTAGAGATGGGGTCTAACTATGTTGCTCAGGCTGGTCTGGAATTCCTTGCCTCAAGACCCCCACCTTGACTTTCCAAAATGCTAGGATCACAGGCACCAGCCTCAGACTAGATGAAGAAGAGAAAGAGCTTGATAAAAGCCCACTCTCTTTTTAATAGTTAAAAAAAATTATTAAAACAAAGTCTGAGATCTCTTAGGCTCTACTATACTATTTAGAACTGGAAGTTACCAAGAGATATGTTTTCATCATTTTGTGAGAAAAGAAGCAGAATACTGGGAAGATGTCAAAGAAGTCACAGCAGGAGAATAAGAATTTTTTTTTTTTTGGTATATTCTTGGCGCTGTGCTAAGTGGCTTAAGGTTCACATACCTCATCTAATCCAGTGGTTACCATGGTTGTGCATCTCAATCACCCATGGAAATGAAAAAAATAAATCATTGTCTAGCTGATCCAAATTTATCACCCACTAGAAAAACAGATTTCTTAGGCTTTGAGTTAGAGCGAGGCAAGCGTAGGTTTTAAAGATTCACAAGTGATTCTGCATCACTGCCAGGGTTGAGAACTATCTGCTTAATTCTAAAAATTCTCTGAAATAGGAACATTGCTCCATCTTCTGCAAAAGGTAAGGGAAGTTCATGTTTGACTAACATCAATGGATTGGAACTTGAGTCTATCATTTCTGGTTTCTAGATTTTTCCATTTAACACAACAGCTTTCCTGGAGGGTTGAAGTCTTAGGTTTTTAAGTAGATAACCACAGTATTTTCAACTGTCTCCCAGTTTATCCTCTGGGTGATTGGTCTAAGAGAAACCAAGGTGTATACTCGCTGGCAGCAGGATATACAGAAAACAGCATAGGAATTTGCATTCCAGTGGCTTTAATTCTTGCTAGCTGTGTGACTGTGGGCATGCCGTCTTGCTAAGCCTTGGTTTCCCCTTTGTATAGCGGAACTGGTAAGCAATATCCCAAGTTGTATTTGAATGTTAAATTAGAAAAACATAAAATACTTAAAATAGCGCTTGGCACATAGTGGGTACTCACCCTAGTAGTAGTTCTTTTTGCCAAGTGTATGGCTGCTAATAATTTTCTCTTGGCCAAATAACAGTGTTCAACTGAATACGGTGATTGAGGAGAAGGCACTCGAAGTGGGCTAGAGTCAGGCTGTAACGAATCATGCTGAATCTGACTTACACCCAGTTGAGGATACATATAGAAGGCTCAGGGTAGAAATCAGATTGGCACATGGACCTTATCTCGAAGCTGCATTTTCCTATACCTATTAAATTCTGAATTTGTTCTTAGTGTTTTGGTGGGGGTTGGGGTGGCTGATGGAGACTGGGTTGGGAGCAAAAGCCCCTAAGTTGCCTCTTGTTGACACCACTACTTAAGCATCACACTTTACCTCGGTCTCACTTGGATAAACAGATTCCTCTGGCGCAATTCTGTGAGCTGCTAGACACAGACACGTATGTTTGTCACTTGTACGGTGAGCTTCCGTGTGAGAGCGGCTCTATTTATACTTCCCTCTGCAGACAATACTGATGCTTTTATGTAATAGGTAAGCTCCACTAGCTTAGTAAATAAGTAAATGAGGTGGTAAATAATACTCTCTTTTCCACACAGGTTTATAATAAACTCACAAGCCAGGTCCGCTTCCAATTATTCTGGCTAACTTATCTGCTTTATATGACATGACATGACATGACATTTGGTTTTCCTGTTCTCCCCCTGAAAGTTGGGCCTTGGTATAACAGCTACTTCAAAAGCACAGGGGAGCCTGCTGAGTTATGGGAAGGACAAGGAATGGCAAGTTGAGCTGGTTCAACTCTCACAACATAATTAACCAGTCTTAGCCCTACTGAATCTCCTCAACTCTTTTGTAATTGCATAATGCTCCAAGGCTCAAGAGAGGATGGAGACTCGGAAGCATTATATTCATTGTACTGCACACTCCTATGATTTTGAGGGTCAGTGCTGTGATCCATAAGAAATTGAAGTGAAGGCTTAGGAAGTCATAGACTACATGGAGGAATCACACATCTGCTCAGGCACAGGGAAGGCCTAGAATGCCAATACACTTGAAAATAATCTGGTTTCTATACACAGATCTCCCAGACCTTGTCTCTGAAACCTTTCTCTACAGAGGAATCAGCTACAGTCAGGATTCTGGAAAGGGCCCGGATTCTCTTACCCCACTTCACTCCACTCTGGGCAGAGGCGAGGCAGCAGTGTCGGCGTTGAACTGACTTATATTTTGTTTCCTTCCTAGATGAAGTGGAGGGATCCTTGACTAATGTGTTCACACTTGAATGTCCATAAAAGTAGCATGCAGGCTCCCAATGACTAATGCATGATCTAAAAGATTACTGGGTAGCTTTTAGTATAATCCTGAAATGAAAGTGCCACTAATGAGCATATATTAATAGAAGTCAAGTGCAGTAACACTGCTAATGTAATGGCCAGGAGATATAATAAAACATGTGGGCAAAACAAATCTAATACTGTTCTATATCAAAATAGCTCCTCCTGAAAGCATAGAGCTAGCAAACGATCCCAACTAAAAGAAATGTTAACAACAAGGACATTACTTGGTGGGGTTCACCACCAAATTTGAAATGAGGTAGTGAACAATTGTATTTTCAGACCCTCTTTCTTCTTGGGACTTTTCTTGATAATTCTGGCTGAGTGTCAAAAGCTCTGATCTTTTCTTCAGACCCCTTATGTAACAAGGAGTTCCTATTTTTTAATTGGACATTGACGTTTGTACTTCTTTATGGTTCTCTGTTTTATAGGTGTTCATATAGTGTCCACAGCAAAATTATCAGCAACTAGAAAACAGGGTCCTTACCTGTAATAGGATATCTTTCCTAACTCTCTCCCTTCTCACCAACTCCAGCTTATGGCAGAATGAGTCCCACGCTCTGTGATCTCACAGACTGTTCTATTTCCTTTCTTTATAGCTTTGTCACAGTGCATGCAAATAACCATTTAGTTTACCTCCTTGATGAGGTTCCTTGGAATTAAGGAATTTGCCATTTTAATCTCTGATTCCGTGTACCTAGAACTGGGCTCTATGCAATGCCAGGACAGTGTAATATATTGTTACCAACATATAGTTGGTTGTGTTGTTGAAACTCAGTTTGTTCCTGTATCTTAGGAGAAACTTAGAGAACAACAAGCTGCTCCTTGCCTTCAAAGAGCTTTGAGTCTAGTAATGGTTATTACCCACATTTTACATACATTGAATTAAGATCATGCTGGTGAATGAATCCCATGAAAGGAATTGTAATTAGAATATTCATAATGCAGGCTTAAAATTACTTTTCTCTTTCCTAATGCAATCCTTTATTTAATTAAAAAAAAGTTTGTCTTGATTACTGCCTTTTCATATATGAAAGTGTTGACAAAGCCCTGTTCCCTGCTGTGAAATACAGAACTATGAAAATCAGTCATTCCGCATATTTTCATCTCAGTGTAAAGGTTACCCAAACTTTGTCATCATATACATAATATTTTTTTCCCTTCCTGCAGCAGACGTTAACTTTAAGTATGTCTGTGTAAACACCACATATGCACTAAACAAGAACCAAATACATCTACCCAAGAATGCATATCCCTACCGCAGCATAGATGGATGTAGTTTTTGTTTTTAGGGAAACATGATATGGAAAAGTCTATGGAAATGCTGCTGTCTATAATGGCGTGACACTGGAATTATAGCCAACTGGAGGCAGCTGCAGCTGCCTAAGAAACAAAGCTGGGGAATTCAACAGCAGAAGCCATCGGCTGCAGCCAACATCCCGCAGTGTCAAAAGCCCTGCTGTGGGACCTGGCACAGGCAGCAGCAGGCTGGCATCACTGAACTTCACTTAATGACAGGACCCTAGGTCTTCATCATGGGCCAACTCCGTTATTGCCAAGTCCTGTCTAGTCCTCATTAAAGGTCTGGGTGGCAGGGAGTTTTTCATGTACAGATATCTGCTGCTATATATGATGGATGCAGAAATGATGGGTGACCACAGGAGCTGTTTAAAACCAACCCGCTTTGTTGCACGAATAGCCAAGTGACTAGGCTTTATCACCAAGCTAAGGCGAAGTGTGGAGAAGGTAGGTTGGAATCAAGCTCTACCCACCATTGAAGATACTATTCGCAGAATGTTTGAATTACGTGAAAGGTGCTCACTTTTCAGTTCCTCTTGCAAAATAATGTATTTTGCTAAATTGCTGTTCTTTTAATAACCACAAGGAAGAAAAAGCAAGCACTCTTTTCATGTATTCAAGTCATCATTCATTGAAAGGCTACCGTGTGCCAGTCATTACAGTTAATTTCATAATGGTTGCATACAGTGCTGAAATGTTCACACGCTAACAAATATATTTATTTTTATACACAATCTAATAACCATAAAGCTGAACTAATTTCTACCTTTCATTTTGACTATGCTGTTTACCTGGCTGCTGATCACATGTTCCTTAAAAGGGATAAAACCTGAGGGGAAAAGATGCCAGTTAGAGATAGTGAATGGCCTGTGAACCTACTAAGTTGCCTAAATACTATTTTCATAATTATAAAACATAGAAATATGAAAACATCACTGTTCAACAGAAACATATACACCTATAAATAAAGATATTTGTAATTACAGATGCAAATCACAACTTGGGAATTAATTAAAACAGAGAAAACACTTTTAAAAACCTTTTTTTAAGAGAATCTCCTTAATTCTTTTCAAAGCTCAACAGAACTTGTCCTGGTACTGATCTCTCTTTTGTATGATCTATGCAGCTGCGAAGCTTTATTCATTCAGTCAATCAAGAGTTGATATTGTTTGCAAGACTCTCCAGTAAATCGCCCAAACAACTCCTCACAGTTCCTCCTGTTTCCACAGGACTGCATTAGTGTTGTTAATGCACTTCATCTCTGTGTCCTTTCCTGGAGAGGTTTGTTATGATCTCTGAGCATAACCTGATAACTATAAACTTTTCTAGAAAAGCTAGTGAAAATGGTCTGGCAGAATTTGCTTTCTGTGTCTTATACATTACCTCTGTCCCCTTGTATTCTGTGTTTAGTTCTTTAAAGAACTGCTATGCATGTGTAAAAGAGAGAGCATTAGGAAAAAGCTAAAGTGGGTTGAAGCTATAAAAAATGTACACTGAAGAGAGTCTAGTTACTGATGATTATAACATCAGAACCAAAAGCTAAGAAAGTTAGTCTCATTTGATGGAATCATAAGCCTTGGGGTGTTGTTGTTGTTGATCTGTGAAAGATCTTAGAGGCCAACTATACCAAAACCTTATTCAGATTTAAAACTCAGGTCCAGAAAGATGAATTGGTCACAAGTCCCTGAGTTGGCATTAGAGCTGGGGCTACCGTCCATCCCTAGATCTCACTTTGGAGCTTTTTCTTGGGCTCTAGGTTGAAAGGTAGCCATCCTATGAGGGTACCTCCAAAGATTCCACTTTTAGCCAGGTGCGGCACCTCATGCTTGTAGTTCCAGTTACATGGGAGGCTGAGGCAGGAGGACTGCTTGAGCCCAGGAGTTCAAGGCTGCAGTGTTCTATGATTACACCTGTAAACAGTACTGAACTCCAGCCTTGGTAAAAAAGCAAGACACTCCCTCTAAAAAAGAAAAGGGCAGGAGAGATTTCACTTTTGTTAGATTTACCTTGTCTTTATACTTTTGTGTATACAAATCCTCGACTCCAAACAAATTCTGGGACACACTTGCCTTTTTGCTTTTGTGGCTTTTTTTCATGCTTTTTCCACTTCCTAGATTGCTCTGGCCCACTTTACCTCATTCTAATTTCATCAGTGCTTCTTTTTATACGTAGTCCAGAGGATGATTTTCATCCTAGCAGCCACACATTGCACCTCGGCTCAAGTGAGAAGCACTACTTAAATCCACAAGGTAAAACAAATAAACACGTGCCCTCAGGTGTTTCACAAATGAGACCATGACAACTTTCCACATTGACTTTTACTTGATCCCTAGAAAGTATGAACTTGGTAGGCAAGAGCAAGTTATAAATGGTTCAAAAAATAGAAAATGTGGTGATTGTTCAGGTTTTTCTGTAAAACTATAATTCTTTGAGTATTATTTAGAATTAAAGAACATACCTAGATATTTATAGGTATAAAATTCAATGCAAAATTTTATATGTGAATCAAGTTCTGCTTGATACCTTATTTTCTTATAACCTACAAGAAGAACATGCACTTTCATAAACATTAAAATGATGGCTGTGTTCACTCTACATTTAGAAGAGCTACTTTGACATTTTTTGGACACGTGCCTCACATGGGAGGGAGTTTTCCTCATGCAGATATCTGCTGACATCTATACAGAAAGCAGAAATGGTGTGGTTTAAAACAAGTCTGTTTTGTTCAATGCACAAGTCAAGTGCCCAGACGTTCTCACCAAACCAAGGAGGATGGAAATCAAGCCCAATATTTAATGACCTGTCACATCTCCCAGGTCTTGCTTGAGTCTCTGAACTGGAGTTACTGCATGCAAAAATATTCCTAACCTGTTTTGCCTTAGGACACAATATAAGGAATACTCAATGTTTCCAGAAGATTGATAAATGTCATTTCCATGAGAGAGATGCTGGTTCTTGGCACGTGTGTGTGTGTGTGTGTGTGTGTGTGTGTGTGTGTGTGTGTGTGTCTGAACTGGAAAATGTGCCCTGACTAGTACAGAACTAAAATGGAGTTAAATCCTGAAAAGTCTAATATATATACAGGGGTGCCAACAAATGTATATACATTTTAAGTATGACTTTCGCTCAAAAGATGGCATGAATCAAATGAATGCTAGTGTCACCATGAAACAGGCAGGGCAGACAAAGAAAATGGCGGTAGGACAGTTGAGCGAACGTCATAACCACACACTGCTACCATAATTTAATTCAACATCACAAAGTACTACATAGATCACATCTCTTAAATTGTGTGTACATATTTTGGCACTCCCTGCCCTGTGTGTGTGTGTGTGTGTGTGTGTGTCTATGAGAAATGAAAAATGGTCACTGTGCTCCTGGCATTAACATGTAAGTGTCTGGAGATGTACTTGATCCACATCTATAGGTCATTGTGCCTGCTCAGGATTTCGGATCTTCCCGTTAAGTCTTCAGAGGTAAGGTTTTGAAGGGTTGGCTGCCCAGGTCTCTCAATATGGCTGTATTCATCCTCTGTTTTTAGCCCTTCATTTTTATTTTCCTTGAGTCTGGGTCAGACTATTCATTTTTTCTTCCAGAACTCACTTCTAGTGGATTTTTTCCATCTGTCATAAATCTAGTGTTCTCCCTTTTGTCTTACAATTAATTCTTCTGCAAATCTCCTTACACTGATCTCCTCCCCTGAGCTTTGGGCAATTATACTCTCTCATCTCTTTCACATAAATCTCACTTGGAAGACAAACCCCTCAGATTAAGCTGCTGTCTGGTGTGTGCATTTCTCATTAAGAGCTAACAACACCTACATCAATAACATCTACCTTTACTATTACCTGTGAAAGCTACTTACTTTGGGAACCTATTTTCTTTTTTCAGCATGATTGTTTGAATGTGAATCTAGCCCAGAACAGGAACATAGGGGTCAAGCTCGGCTGTCCCTGGAGTGGACTGGAATGCCTATAATATGGGAGGCACTGAGCTTGGAACTGGGGAGGCAGGGCGAAATAAGAATAAGATAAAAGTTTTGAGAATGAAGAAGTTTACAATAGAATAGAGTGAAGCTTGTGTCCTAAGACAAAGCAGGCCAGGGATATTTTAGCAATCAATGGGACCAATTCAGAGAAGCAAGCAAGACTTTGGTAGATCATTAAAGGCCAAGGTAGACAAAGAGACTTTATTTGAGGACCTGTGGAAATAGAAGGAGATCTTGAACATTTCAAAAGATATTTGCACTTCTTTTTAACTCTCCACTTGGTTTGGGCACCTGGGTTGCAGGAATATAAAGGAAGGCAGAAGAAATTAGGGGCATATAGGTCAGATATGGCATCTTTTGGTTGGCACATAGATGTTCTCATTACAGGCCGATTGTATATTTTTAAGAGAGATGGAGCATGTCAACATGGTACAGGTTACCTTTTTATTGGTCTCCAACTTGTTTTCAAGAAATAACAAGGTATATAGAGAGTGGTGTGTCTTTTGGATGGCATCTGTGGACACAAGAGATTGAGGACCGGGATAGGATAAAAAAGGGGATTTAATCCACATTCTCAAATGGAATGGCCTTTGTGGAAGCGATCCTAACAACTTTCCATTACTGCCCAACTTTATCTTCTATTTCTTACTGGCAATATTCCCCAAGTTTGAGCTATGCACTAAGTCTTCTAAATTCTTCAAGTCTGTAAGTCTATAAATGTAAGTATGAGTTTCTATCGTATAAATTAACTTAAGTACTGTTCAAAGATTTTCTTTTATGAATAAGGCTTTTACGATTTTTTTCTTCTGGAAGAAATTAATGTATATCATTATGTATAGAAGTCATTTTCTCCTAAAAGCAACAATGTAGGTACGTAGACGTTAGTTGCAGTGAAATTTACCTTTACAATGATAATTGCAGTAACCTTTTAAATGAACATATGCATGAACCAGAAATTGCACCTGTCATTGTTGCCATGGAAACAGTTCCAAAACATAAGATACAATTCTATTATTGAGGCAGTATAGTTTCCCGAATGAATTTTAATGAAATTGCAGCAGGAAAAAAATAATTTTATGGAGGCTTCTAAATTATTGAGTGAAGTTTGCCAACTAGAATCTGCCTAAAACCACAAAGTGGTAATCTTCATCTGAACAAGAAACAACAGTCAGCAAATGTCAAACATGCAAAAGGGGACACAAAGTAGACTTATTTAAAGGTAGGTGAAGTACCCATTCATGTTTATCTTTAACACCGACCGTTTTCAATCACTATTCCCGCTGGTGGTAGAAGTATATTTGAGCATTAGCTGTCTGAGTGGAACATACCAAGATCACTGGGTTATCTGGAGACTTTCTCAAATTTCTGTTATCTTTGAATTTTCTATTGATGCAAGGTCGACAAATTTAGGGCTACAATATTTTTGGAGCTAAGAGGCCTAAGCGCTGTCTATTCCAATCCATTACGTTACAGACTGGGGAACCAATGCTTAGGTGACTTGTCCAAGGTATGCAAGTGTGGCAGGGCTGGACTGGAGCTCGGACCTCTGCCTTGGCTTCCTACACACAGTTATTACTGTGCTATTTTGTAAAATGCAGCCCTCCCTGCTGCTGGTTAAAGCTGATGCATTCTTTCATGGAGGGAAGAAATCAAGTTCTGAATTTAAATATCTGGACTTGTAGTGCCCACTTATATCTTCACAGGAGTTAAGTCTAATCTGCTAAATGAAATAAAACTTTAATGTCCTCCTTAAAGTATGAATCTCCTCACGGAATATACTGATCGCTGGTGAATTACTACTTCTGAGCATGGAAACTGAACTAATATCTTAATGTAATAAGAGAAGGAAAAGTTTTCTCAATTTGGAACCATTGTTTCACCTCTTCTGTACTCTGAAGGCCCGTGAATCAAACATCCCAGGCTCATAACAAAGCCAACTATGAAACTAGCACTTGCCTCTATGTTAAGAGCCTGGGAAATACAGTCATGGAGTTTAACTTAAAGCTATCTGGTGATGAATTGGGACTTCAGTATATAATTTTTAGCATAGAGTTCGGGCACAATATTTAGAGAAAGAAAGCCTTCACAGGCATAAAATACAACTGGAAAATGGTTATCCCTAGACACAGAGAGCACTTATTATGTAACTCTTGTTAAGGGCTGATGACGTGACAGGCTCTGTGCCGAGTCAAGTCTCTGGCAGAGCTGAGGACTCCCCAGGCTCTAGAAGGCCCCTGAGACAGTGTGTCATACAGTGATGATGGGTAGAAAATACTCTCATCATTCAAGTTGTGATTATTTTGGCTTCCTCAGGGTTGAGCTTTTGGCACTTGGACTGGACCCAATGTAACACCACAGCTGGGAAATGACATTATTTGGATTGGTTAAGAGGAGTTTTTGAATTGAACTCCACTGTAGTATTAGAGAAGGAAAAAAAGTCCTGCAGTTACCAGCAAGTCCCAGAGGGGCTGTCTCTCTATAGTTCATGTGTTTGTACATGAATGTGTATTATAAATACTTGTTTTGTATAAGTATGCAGATATATACAATATGCAGAGTTATGTGAATTTGTATTACTAATAACTCATTCCATAAATATGTATTGAGCACTTCTTATGTACCAGGCACATTTTCTATTTTTAAAGTGGTACACACGTGGATATGTCATTTTAAAATAGAGATAAATTCCTTCCTCACAGGTATTAAAAACAGCATGAGTAAAGTACCTGGTGTGTAACAGGCTGTCATAAATACTTGCTTCACTTAGACCTCTTCTTTGTCCTCCCCCAGTTTTGGGATATGAATCACCTTCCTGCCCTTTCAAATACTTAGAACAACCCTCTACAGGGCAGGGAGGGAGGGTGTGTGTGTGGGGGGTCCATCTAAGCCCAATTCAGAGCCCGTGACAGACACACACGCTGAATACTCCACTTTACAGAAGAACCCCACACACTCTGAGAATGAATTGGTACCTTTCATAGCCAGTGAGGGTTATAAGCTTTTTTCACCATAAGCTTTTGCAAATTCATCCAAATCTAGTGAGAATGAGTTGATAGATAGAAAGAGATAATGGATAGATGGACTTAGGGTTTTTTTTTTTCTGGTTCTAAAAGTAATATGTGTATGTTGTTGAATATTTGGGATAAAAAATATTAAAAAATAAAATGAAAAATATTAATTATGTAGAGTTCCACAATCCAAACAATGTTCAGGTATCCCCTATAGGTTGCAATTGACTGTGGGGCAGAGCCCCAAGAAATGAAAAAAATAAAATTATGAAATCTCAATTTTGACTAATCATATTGTTATATATAGTGGCGATGTCATACAGCTTCTTCAAGCAGTGGAAAGGATGTGTAGT
>CAUYQG010047249.1:20000-62033 GCA_963574415.1 Tarsius wallacei | reverse complement strand
AAAAGCCCTAAATATTGACCTCCCATATGACCCCCCAACCCCCCTACTGGGAAAATACTCTGAAGAACTCAAATCACTCTATAAAAAAGATACCTGCACACGTATGTTTATCGCAGCATTGTTCACAATAGCAAGAACCTGGAAGCAACCATGCTGTCTGTCACAAGAGGACTGGATTAACAAAATGTGGTACATATGCATGATGGAATACTATGCAGCCATAAAAAAGAACAAAATCATGAATTTCGCAGCAACCCGGATGGAGCTAGAGTCTATAATACTGAGTGACCTCTCACAGAAACAATGATCTGAGTATCACATGTGCTCACTCATATAGTGGACCTTGAACATCCATCGTAATACCGTAAGAAAAGAACTGACAGTGGTGGGAAACTATGGGGGGGGGGAGGGGAAGGGAGGTGGGATTAACGGAGCAATATCTGTCTGGGGGCGGGGAAACATCCCTTATCAACAAGGGTGCCTGAAAGAAGCATATTTGTATACCTAACCCTTAACTGTACCCTACAATATGAAAATAAAAAATATTGATATTAAAAAACCCCTCAAAATAAAAACAGTGTTTCTATTCCAAGGAGCTCATAATCTAATCAAAAGGCTAGGACAAGCAACTAAAAATTTAATTCAGTTTGGAATATGCCATACAAAAAGGCAAAAATAAATGAAGTACAAGGGAGGACGTCGAGTCTGCAGAGGCAATGGAAGGTTTACTGAGGGAGGTGGCAGCTCAGACAATGCCTTCAGTGACAGGAAAGATCGCAACTGATAGAGTTTGGATGTTGTCTCCTCAAATCTCACGTTGACATATGATCCCCATGGAGGTGGGGCCTAGTAGAAGGTGCTTGGGTCATGGGACAGATCCCTTATGAATGGTTTGGACCCATTCTTGTTCTTGCAGTAATGAATGAGTTCTCTATTAGTTTACATAAGGGTTGTTTGTTTAAAAGAGCCTGGCATCTCCTTCCTTTTCTCTTTCTCCTCTCTTCCCCTCTCGCCATGTGACACACCTGCTCCCTCTCTGCCTTCCACCATGATTGTGAGCTTCCTGAGGCCTCACCAGAAGCCAAGCAGATGCCAGCACCATGCAGAACTGTGAGCCAAATAAGCCTTTTTCCTTTGTAAATTACCCAGCCTCAGGTATTTCTTTATAGCAATACAAAATTAATAGTAACATTTACTCACTCATTCAAGAAAAATTTATTGAGCATCTACCATGTATCGAGCACTGTGCTAGGTCCTGGGGAAACAATGGCAAAGAAAAACACAGCTCTCGGGAAGTAGCAGAGGAGAACATTTGGGGCAAAAAAGATAGAAAAAGCAAAACACAGAGGCAAGAAAATGCAAACCAGGGCTGGCTGTGACAGCGAAGAGGGGGCTGTGATGGGAGGACTCAAGTGCCAGGACTCAAGGATTCAAGGCTCTGAGCTTGAACTTCACTTGGGGAACGCGTGTGTGTGGAAATGTGGGGAAGTCAAAGAGGGGTGATGCTGGCAGAGGTGTAGTTGAGGAAGCCTGATTGCAGCAGTGAATGGAGAAAGGACGGGTACAGGGGGAACTGGAGGAGAGAGGACAGCAGAACCCAGGCCTCGACTGTGAGTGTGGGAGGGAGAGGGTGGTCCCACATGGGCCACAAGGGAAGTGGTGGATGTGAGAGAAGCAGAGGATGCTACGTGAAGACACAGTCAGACGCACTAGGCTGCCTCTTGCAGGCTGTTACTATGGGCCTCTGCTCCCTCATCAACAAAACAAACACCACTAGAGGGTTGATCTGAAAAGTAGCAACGAAATGCACAGAGCTCTGGACATTGGATTGATAGCAATTGTTGGGCATTGCACGGTGAAGAGAGTGGGACTGTCACTCTCTTACCATTTCTTGACTTATTTGCAAGTGGCAGGTCTGGTACTAGGTCCTGAGGACAAACAGATAACTTGACCTCCACGCTTGGTGACTGGTCAGAGTGGCTGGGGTTTCAAAAATGTCTTCTCAGAGTGTGTTCAATGGACACAGCATTTCTGTTGTGTGAGATGAAAAACATTTTGGAGATCGGTTTCACAACAATGTGACCATGCTTAACACTACTGACTGCACACTTAGATAAGGTTAAGATGGTAATTTTATCTTATGCATATTTTAACCACAATTAAAAATAAAATTAAAAATGTTAAATAAGAGCAGATTGCAGAGGAGATATAAAAAATTTCTCAAGTGGGTGCAGTGGCACATGTCTGTAATCCCAGCACTTTGGGAGGCCGGGGCAGGAGGATCACTTGAGACCAGGAGTTTGAGACCAGCCTGGGTAACATAGCAAGGCCCCATCTCTAAAAAACAAAAACAAGAAAAATAAAAAAATGAGTTGGGCATGGTGGCACGTGCCTGTAGTCCCAACTACTCGGGAGACTATGGTGGGAGAATTGCCTGAGCCCAGGAGGTCAAAGCTGTGGTGAGCCATGTTTGCGCTACTGCACTCCAGGCTGGGTGTCAGAGTGAGACCCTGATGAAAAAAAAAAGTCTCTACAGTTTCAGCTCTTTGTGACCAGAAGCATGGTGGGAATAATTCAAAGAAACAGGAAAATCTAGAGGATTCCACTGGGGGGTGGATGGGGAGCCAGGTTAGTCTGGGCACATTGAGACTAAATGGCCAGCTGGACACTGTGTGGAAGGTGTCTTGCCTGTCAAGAGAAACATGAAACCGGAAGTTGGGGGTCACGCAAGGACAGGCCTACTTGGAAGGTTACCTGGCCTCCAAGGTGCCTCCAGAGCCACCAGCTGGTGTGTGCATGGTCTCCTTCCCAGTTCTACCACAGTGTGCCTCAGCCTCTGCCCATGCCTGCTGGGTCTCCTTGTTGCCACTGACTTTCCTTCCCTTGATTCCTTCTGTCTCTTCTCCTGCCCCCGTGACTTCACTTTGCCATGAGCCATCTTGCCTGCAACGCGGCCTTCCCCTCCAAATGCACATCACACCCCACGGCCCCCTCGACACAGCCCTTCAACACCAGCTCACACCTGAGTCTCTGGAGGCAACTTTGCCAGTATATGAGAAGGCAAAGATTTAAATATCCTGAGATACAATTCCTTTATTAACTAATTGGCCAAAATTGAAAAGAATATAGTGGCTTGTGCTAAAGAGAATATGAGAAAACTGAAATTCTCGTCTATTCGTATGTGACAGGGAATGTAAATTTGCAATAATCATTGTGGATGTTAATTTGGTAACATTTATTTTTAAGATTTTAAATGCATACTCTTTGACTTAGCAATCCTACTTTTCAGTTACTGTCTTCAAGTTTGTAGCTCTACATTATCTAATAAGCTTACTGCAACATCCTGAAAATTGCCTCAGTGGGGAACTGTAGAATTATCATTATGTTATCAGACATTCACTCAAAGAACACGAATCAGGCCCTGATAGATCTGCTTTTCTTGATCTGGAGAAATTCTGCACTGCAGACCAGATGTAGAGGATAAGAGAGAAAGTGTGTGTGTGTGTGTGTGTGTGTGTGTGTGTGTGTGTATGGTGTGGGCATAAACGTGTATATGTTTAGATCCCTGTGTAATAAAAGAAAAATGCAGGACACAAATGCACCTAGCTACTAAGATTGATTATGCCAAAGAGAACAAGATTTCTTAGACAGGCCTAAGAAAGAGAAAGGGTAGAAATTTCATGTCCATGTATGTTTTTAAAAGTGATAAAATTAGGGAGGGGTGATTTTTATTTTATGTGCTTACCAATATTTTCCATATAAAGTTAAAATAAAAATGAAGAAATATTTATAATAAAGGAAATCCTCTTAAGTGCATTTCACCTGTTCAGACCAGGTGGTGACATAGTTCCTGACAAGCCTATGGATTGGCTGCCTCTGGGTCATGTGATAGCCACATGTCCAATCAGGGTGGGACAGGAGCATGTGGGATTATACATGACCATAGGTGGGCTGTGGTAAGAGCAGCTTCTCTTGGAAGGGTTCGTGGGAATGCAGATCTCATCATGGAAATGTCTAGCACTGTCCTCCTCAGTCCAGGACATAAACACAGGACATGCTTACATTTCAGGGACACATAGGAGAGGATTTGAGGGATGTCAAAAGAGAACTAAGTGCAGAGAAGGAAGGAACCAGTAGAGGGAAGAAATAAAATAGGAAGAGAGATGAGCAAGTTATTCATTGAATATGTGTTTACCAAATGACTACTATGTGCAGGAATGCTTTTAGGGCTTGAATGCGGCATTGAACAAGGCAGGGAAGATCCTTATGAGCTTAAGTTCTGTGAGGTGGGAGGCATGGCTGGGGTGAGGGAGGAAGGGATTGGCATTAGTTGGGAGTCAGGTTAGCTGTAAACAACAATAGTTTAAACAAGTTAGAACCTAATTTATCTTTCCCATAAAAGAAGTACAGAGTGATGTGACCCAGGGCTGATAGGACCACATCATGACCCAAGAACCTTTTATTTCAGCACTCTGCTCTCCTCAACATAAGGCTTTTACCTCAGAGTCCAACAAGGTTGCTCTTCACATCATGTTCAAGCAATCATATTCACATTCCAGCTGACAGGAAGCAGGAAAGGGGATAAAATGAGCGTGCCTCCTCCTTTTAAGGACACTTCTCCTTATATTTGGCCAGAACAGAGTCATGTGGCCACACATCACTGCCAGGGAGGCTGAGATACATGGTTTTATTCTGGTTGACCACGTGCCTGGCTAAAATCTGGGCAAGGAGAGAATGGATAGCAGGAGATACCTGGATGTCTCTACCATGGGAAGAAGTCAAAAAATGAGCAAACAAAAGTGTCACAGACTAGTA
The DNA here is from genome assembly GCA_963574415.1 of Tarsius wallacei. Lineage (NCBI taxonomy): Eukaryota > Metazoa > Chordata > Mammalia > Primates > Tarsiidae > Tarsius > Tarsius wallacei. Next base: position 57,218 of record CAUYQG010047249.1, on the reverse strand, counting down.
AGTGGTGTGATGAGTAAACTCCTACGTGAAAGAAAGTAACATAAGATGTGGCCATTGTAACTGGAGTGGTTGGGAAAGGCCTCTCCACTGAAGTGAGATTTTTAACTGGAGCCTAGACAACAAGAGGGAGGCAGCCGCAAAGATCTGGAGGAAGAACACTCCAGGCAGAGGAAATGTAGCCCAGAGGCAGGAGCGAGATGGACTTAGTCAAGGAATAAAAGGTCGTAATGACTGTGCACAGCAGGGAGTAGGCACAGGGCCATGTCCTCGGGGATCAGTAGGGGCAGGAACATGGGTGGGTTTATTAGTGCTCTTTCTTAGAGACATGTGCATGTGTGAGGGTGTGAGTGTGTGTGTATGTGTGTGTGTGCACATGCAAGACAGACAGACACACACACATACACACACACACACACACACACACGCACTCCATCTCACTCGCATGTGTGTCATCTGCCCCCGACATTGCCATTGCCGATTACAGGCATCAAGTTGAATGAACAGAGTTAAGAGTCCAGGATGACAATCTAATCCAGACTTGTCATGATTATAATTACAACAAAATGTCCGCAACTCAGAGCTTTGTTCCTCGTCCTCTGTCAACACCCACTGGAATCCTGGTATGTTCTCTGAGTGGAGAACTCAGGCCTTGAGTGTCGACAGTACCGCAGCATTTTCATGCAGTAGTTGTGTGTTCTGATTACAGCTTCGCTTTGGCCTCCTGGCCTTGTCCCGCTGCTGCCATCGGCTAGAGACCAGCTTGGATGATTGTTCTGGTCCCAAGGCAACTTGGCCAGAAGATGGAGGCCATTAAGAATTGCACACCATTCCACTATGATTCAGGCGGTGTCCAACTCCAGTGAAGCCAAATTATTTTGCAGCGACTATGTAATTTAATTCTCACAGCATCCTAGGAATTGGACAAATAGGTATTATTCCCACCGTACAGGTGGAAAAAAGAATTGAACACAAGAAAAGTAATTGATTGACCTAAGGTTAAGAAGCAAGTTGACAGCATCACGAGACTCTCCGGCTCCTGTTGTAAGTACTCTGCCTGCCTTTCCACACAGCCCCCCCATGGGGTTGCTCCTATGTAAGCCTCAGGTCTCTAAAGCAAAACAGCCAGGGGATCCCTGCTGTCCCCTGCTAGGGTGACTGATAATCTCAGGCTGCCCAAGGCTGGGAGGTTTCCAAGGTGGGAGAGCCCTTGGTAAACCAGGACAGTTGCTCACCCTCTCTGGTATAGTCTGGGGAACAGTCTGGGGACATTTAACACGTGCTTAACTGAGGACAAGCTGCTGGGGTGGGTGACAGGAAACTGGTCTCAAAGCCAGATAAGGCTTTTCACTTTATAATTTGCTTTGGAAATGGGAAAACTCAATGGAGAAGATGAGGAGACATGCACAATGCCGGGAGAGATTTTTGTCCTCAAAGGGGAGTTCGGAGAGCCTAGTGTTTGGCCAAGCTTCCCTTTCCCCAGGGTCAGCCTCAGTGACCCATGGCTGCCCTGGCTTGGCAGCCTGTCCACTCCCTTAGGACACGCTGCCTTGGCTAATGCAGGACATTCAACCACACACACCCACAAGATGACTGGAGGAGGCTGGGGAATGACACTGCTGAGTTCACCTACTAAATAAGGGACAAAGCTCCTGACTGGGGTCAAGGAGGCCCTCTTATGAAGTCCCCATGGTCAGAGTGAATGGAAGGCATAAAAGGAGGTCACAGGAAGCGGCCGACCCACCAAGATGAAAGAAAGTCCCTAGCGGGCTCTGTGGACACGCTTGTGAATATGGTCTTCTCCCTCATTTTCAGTTCTCCTCTGAAATTGTGGATGACCCTCAGGCTACATCTTTTATTTGGACCCGATAGAAGACTAGAGGCAGAGATGAGCCACCCAAGAAGAGCCCCTCCCCCTACCTTAGTCAGCTCTGAGCTAACCACCCACATGAAGCTTGTGAGCAGATCTGTTCTCTTGTTTCCTTTTCCCTTCTCCATGTGAGGCATCCCCAAAGCTGCCCTTCCAGGCACATGAGCCGACCTCATGGTATGACTGTGTGATGGGTTCTGTGCTGGCACCTCAGGAGAGCCTCAGGCAATTCATGGTGTGGAAAGGGTTAAGCCCTCGGGCACCTGGGATTTCTTCTTTCTTTTCTTTTCTTTTACTTTTCTTTTTCTTTCTTTCTTTTTCTTTCTTTCTTTCTTTCTTTCTTTCTTTCTTTCTTTCTCTCTCTCTCTCTCTCTCTCTTTCTTTCTTTCTTTCTCTTTCTCTCTCTCTCTTTCTTTCTTTCTGTCAGGATCTCACTCTGTCACCCAGGCTGGAATGCAGTGGCATGATCATGGCTCACTGCAGCCTCTGTCTCCTGGGCTCAGCCTGCCATGTAGCTGGGACTACAGGCACACGCCACCATGCCCGGCTAACTGTGTGATTTTTCTGTAGAAAAGAGGTCTCGCTATGTTGCCCAGGCTGGTCTCAAGCTCCTGGGCTCAAGCAATCCTCCTGCCTCAGCTTCCTAAAGGGCTGGGATTACGGGCATGAACCATTGCACGTGACCAGGACCCTGGAATTTCTGATCCACACAGAATAGAACTTTCAAAGGAGAATTCCAAGCAAGTGTGCTACCCTGAGGCAGTGCTGTGGTTCCTATTTGAATCATGGCCAGGGTAAAGGCAGAGGGAAGAGGTGGGGAACAAAATACAGCCTGTTGCTTTGCTGGGTACATGAAATTTTAGCCAAAAGATTAAAGGCTATGAATGTCAAGTACAAACTAATGAGTTTCCCTCAATTATCTTTCAGAAAGTCACTCCAGGCCACATGCTCTACTTTTCCTGCTAACTAAAGGAGATTGTATTTGAATCTCTTCAGGGTCTGTTTTCTTCCATCTCCGTAGTGAATATTCTGCTCCCAGCTACACAGGTGGGCAACCCAGTGCCACGGTCTCTCATAAAACCAGCCACAGCCATGGCGCTCGCAGACATGCTGGCTGAATTTATGAGACACACATCGGCGTGTCCCTGCAGGAGGTGGGCTTGCTCAGGGGGAAGGGTCAAGGGGATCCCTGCTTTTGTGTTACTGGGTCATGCAAAGCACCGGCCAGGTGTCCCCACAACACACTCCCTGCTAATAAACCTGGGGAGCGTTTGAAAAGTGATCCCAGCAGGGCTTGGTGGCTCAGCCTGTAATCCCAGCACTTTGGGAGGCCAAGGCGAGTGGATTGCCTGAGCCCGCGGGTTCGAGACCAGCCCAGGCAACTTGGCAAGACCTCATCTCCACAATAAATACAAAATTAGCCGGGTGTGGTAGCACACGCCTGTAGTTCTGGCTACTTGGAAGGCTGAGGCGGAAAGGTTGCCAGAGCCCAGCAGGTTGATGCTGGGGTGGCCACAAGCATGCCACTGCCCTCCAGCCTGCACAACTGAGTGACACTCCAACTCAAAAAAGAAAGAAAGAAAGAAAAAAGCCATCCCAAGACCTTGAGTCAACTTTCATAAAAAATGGCAATCTCACCAAGATGTGAATGTACCCTAATAGCACGACAGCCTTCGCCAGGACGCTGGAAGATCTCGCTTTTCGTGGAGGTAACCTGTCTAGGGTAGGCAGAAAACATAAAAGGTCAAATGTTTGCTTCACCTGAGACAAGGTTTAGAATCTTATTACAAAGGCCAGAGCCCCAAGGGTATAACTGCTTTGTGTCTAGCACAAGGATGACCTTCCAGGCTTTGGAGTCAGGGAGATACGGGTTCAAGTCTCAAGTGTCCTACTTTCTACCTGTGTGGCAGAGACCAAGCCACTGAACTTCTTTCTTGTCTTCTCTGTACCATGAGGATGTTTTCCTCTTCTGTGCTGCTGTGAAGACATAGTAAACACACAGTAGCTACAGATACCAGCAGGACTCGGTTTGGAAAGGAGAGTTTTGTGTATCAGCTGGGTATTTTTCCAAGCAGTTCTTATAGAAATTGCAAGAAGCCCAGATCCCAGTAAACTGAAGTCAAAAGATCATGTCCAGGTTTTCCCTGACTCTAGGCCAACACTGCTCTGTGATCCCATCTCCTTGCCGACTCCCTCCTTAATGAGTGTGTCCCCTCCCCTTTCAGTCCTTGCTGCTCCTGTGGGAGTGGGGTGGGGGGAGTTTAGCTGTGCAGCGGCTGAGCCACTTGAACCTCTAGAGCCTAACAAGATTGGGGTGGGAGGGGGTCTGTGCCCTGGCTCCTTCTTCGTTCATTGCCATTTCTGGATGAAAAGTATGATGGTGGCCTGGCAGGGAATGCTGCCTGTGCACATACCACAGGGAGCCATTGCATACAACCAATGCATTCCCCCAGGAACAGCAGCCAGCCAAGTCCTAGAAACCTTCCCCAGGAAAGTCCTCTACATGTTAATAAGTTGGGAGAAGGAAAAACCTAGGTAAAGGTTGCATGTGATGAACAGATTATTTCATCAAGGAACCATTACAAAAAAATATCTAGAAAGTAAAAGGGAATGAAAAGAAAGAAATGTGGCAGCTCCCTCTGGCCCAGTCACTGTCTCTCAAATCCAAGAAGCTGTGGGACGTGACTTAGCATGACACATTAGGCGTCGCTTGGGCTCGTTGGTGCTCCTGGGTGCTGTGCAGTTCAGCAGCTGTGCACCATGTGTGCCCATGGCGCTCTTCTCCTCAGAGCCCAGGCTGAAGGAACATCGCCTGCAGCTCTCCAGACCAGGGGCCACGGCCATCCCTCCCAGAGACGTGTTACCGCTGGGTGAGCCAGCAGAGGGGAGAGCAGGCCCAGTGTCGGCTGGTCTTGCCCATTTTCTCACTCACTACAAGGCATCACATAGCAAATAAAATATCTTGGAGCCACTGTTTTGCAAACTGGCCTTTCTTGGACTTGAGTTCTTCGTCTACGTGAGCAAAATGAACTGCAAAGTCAAGGTACAGCTTCCAGTAACCTGCTGTTGGAGGACAGGGCTTTTGTTGTTTATGCAATCTGATTGGTCGTCTATGCCCAGGACTACATTTTCTGGAAGTTTCTCAACTCTGAATTTCACAGAGCTGGAGTAGGTGGCTTTAGGGAGACTATTTTGAGGATTCTGAAATAATGTAATTAAATACAAAACGTTAGCTGGATGCCCACTGTTCTCAAAACACCAGCAGCATGCTGGGATCTATGGGTGCAGCATGAAACTGGGAACTCCTGAACAGAGGGCAGACAGACACGTCCCACCTCCAAAGCCAGACACACTGGGCTAAGACACCAAAAAGTGCAGACACAAGGAGTGACGTGCAAGAGAGGAAGATACTGGTCTTGCAATTTGTGGGACTGATTGTACTTTTAGAACCGTATCTTGGTCACCACATCTATCCAGAATGTGCGCTTGCTCTGTTCTGCCAGCCACTGATGACACTCAGACAACACTGGCTGCATGAATGAATGATGCCTGGAGAAAAGGGTAGCTGGTTATGGAGAAGCCACTTCAGTCAAAGCTTGCAAGATTTGTCAGGGAATAAGAAATATCAAGTCTAGAGTAAGCCACGGTGGGAGGAGTGGAAGGATAATTGGCAGAGATAAATCTAGAAAGGAAGTTGAGATTCTGGAGGTGGGCGGAGGAGGAATTTGCATATTAAAACCTGATTTCCAAATATGTTCTGGAAAAGCTGATTGAAGTGATGTCTGTCAGAATACACTTTAGAAAGAAGCTACAGACCCTCCCGAGCCTTCTTTTTCCTCTCTCTCATGGCAAGGAGCACAATGTTTCATGTGCTGCGAGTGAATCTGAAACCCGGAGAAGCAGAAACAGTCACCATTTTCTGGATCCTCCCAAGTGGCAGTCGTGGGAGTCGATTTGTGGAAGAAAGGAAATGTTCCCATGCATATGTTTCACGGCAGATTCAGAGATAACAGGTTTTGCAGCCAGATGGACCTGACTTCAAACCCAAACCCTGCAACTTCCTACCCGGTGACCTTGGGCAAGGTCCTTTCCTTGCTGAGCCTCAATGTCCTCATTTATAACTCAGAGAAAGTAACTCCAGTCTCATCTGGCCGTTGTGAGGATGACATGAAAGAACATGGCCGTGCCTGGTGCGGAAGGGAAGGTGTTCAGTTGATGAGGGCTTTGCTTCCCCTCCCCTCTGCTTTAAGCCTGTTTCAGGCTGCAGGCAATTAAAAGTTTACGATGTTCTAAAAGTGATTTTCCAATTTAGGGGCAGTAAATTGTAAGTCGCTGCTGTTTTCCTGAAATGACATTCTCTAGATTGGAGTCTGTTGGATTTCTTTTCAATTGCATTAAATTCTATTTACTGCATTTCTAATAAGACACCAGGATGTCTGGGAAGAACGTATGGTGGCTGATTCCAACTAGTAAAGCTACCTGCCGGAATAATAACACCCGAGACCTCTGTCCACACACTTCCCCCTGTGGACTCAGAGGGGGACATTTGTTAGCAAATGTGTCAGACACTTTTGAGTTTAATACTGCTGTGCTCCGCAATTCCAATAGATACGGCCTTGTTGAATCTTCCACAGACACTGAAACACACTGGGCACATTTTAGTTAAATTGTGACGGGACACACAGATGCACAACCTGTAATGTAACAAAGACAAAGTGACTAAGAGTTATTAGAAACCTAGAAAATTCTAAAGGGAATTCCACCCACACACTGTCAATATCTCTCCTTCAGTTAGATGAAAAGCCGGAGGGTATATTGACCCAAGGAGAGTCGTACTCGTAACCCTCCTAAAACATCATTTCCTTTTTCTTAACATGAAGAGTAAAAAACTGCATGCACTTGCAGCTGGCCATGGGTAAGAGAAGGTCTTCCATGCTGGCCTCAGCCTGGACCAGGAGAGGTTGGTTGAATCCTTGCACCACAACTTGGACACTCAGAAATATCTATGAGGACAATTCTATCCAAGAAATAGCAAACATAATTTTTAACAACTAAAGCTGCTCTCTGGCAAAAACATGGTTGTTTGCAACTTAGTGGGAAGAAAGTAGTAACGTGGCCTTTAAGGCTTATCTTTAAAAAAAAAAAAACACAGAGAGGCGTGGTGGCTCACATCTATAATCCCAGCACTTTGGGAGGCTGAGGCAAGAGGATTGATTGCTTGAGTCCAGGAGTTCGAGATCAGCCTGGGCAACATAGTGAAATCTTGTCTCTACAAAAAATAAAAAAATTAGCCAAGCGTGGTGTTGTGCACCTGTAGTCCCAGCTACTCAGGAGGCTGAGGCAGAAGGATTGTCTGAGCCTGAGAGGTGGAGGCTGCAGTGAGCTGTGATTGTGCCACTGCTCTCCAGCCTGGGTGACAAAGTGAGACTCTGACTCAAAAACAAACAAACAAAAAAACACCAAAACTTCCATGCGTGCGTGGGGCTTCCATCTCCCAGAGGCCATGGACCTCTTTGCAGGCAGAGGCTGCGGGAGCAGAGTGGCCACAATCACCTCCCCAGAGTCAGCTCTCTCCTCATCATGAGATTGCAAGGCATCCTGGTCAAAGCAGGTAAAACTCCCCCAAACACCAGGAGACTGACCAGTTGATGATATTTTCAGGATGTGCAAGCAAGTATTCCCTTCTCTCAACAAACTCATCCTCAAAACAGTGTTAAACCCTGCAGGCTGCTGGAGACAATGCTCGCTTCATCATGGATGTGCCAGGCTCTGGTCGTGTTGAGCTCACACACGCATAAAGCACCTTGACCACAGCCAGTACAAAGGACATGAATGAGGGGTCACTTGCTGCTTTAGAAGCACATGCGTTCATGACTTTGAAGGGCGAAGGGGGCAGAGCTGGGAGTGGTTGAGCCCTCCCTGGGGTCCTGGCAGCTGGACCACTGGGGCTCGTCACAGGCCTGGACTTCAGATGGGGCTGCCCGGCACCATTACAGACCATCTGGACCAGCTTCGCATTGAAGCAATAACTGGAATCTCCGAATGGTTGGTTCACTCAAAACCAGACTCAAAACCCAACTGCAGATGCAGGCTGGAGGGTCACTGGGAGCAAGCCAGGGGGAGCAGGAGTCGTGAGGGAGGGAAAGAAGCAGAGAGAGCCCCTGGGCCCATCACGGCCATGGACTGATATGCTCTGCATGGTCCCCAGGCCTGGCTGCTGCCCCATCTTCTGGGGTACACTCAGAGCCCTAGGTGAGGGGTGCCTTTTCCTGGGCACCTTGACTCTGATGGTCAGCCACAGCCACAGGCCTCACCATGACCCACGGCACCATCCCATTCCCCACAGGTCTCTACCATTGGACGAGAGCATAGGCCTCATCTGGGGCCTATGATCCCAGTCAGGTCGAACGTCCCTCTCATATCTGGAAACTAGCTGTCAAGCAGACTCTTTGGGACCACACCTTTGATCAGTGTAATGGCTCATGATATGGGGAAGGTAAATAATCCCCGAGCACCTATTTAATCTAGACTCTTTCTTTTTCCAAATACTCAAATTAAACCTAAGGAAACCTGCTGTTAATAATCAACTTTCTTTGTGTAGCTCTCCTCAGACCCTTTCGCTTCAAACCCTCCATGCCCTCAGAAGCCCCCAGCATCACCCCGACTTGGAAGGATCTGACCTGATGGTGGCACAAGGAATTCACCTGGGCCATTTAATCACATGGGCACAAGAAAGATGAAAGCTCAAACTTCCTCGGGGGTGGGGGGGAAGCCAAGCTTAGAAAACTCACCTCAGGCTGTGAGGATGCATGGCTTCCAAGTCACACGCTTGGGTGCTGAGGGGCTGTGGCCTGTCATCTCATAGGCCTGCTGGCGCCTTCTGGAAAGCTTGCCAAGGAGGTTTTCCAACATATTTTCTGTTTTCCTAGGCTGGGTGTGTCCCACTAGGGGCAGAAGTGAGGTAGCAAGAAGCATATTGAAAAGAGGGTGGCTTCACGGGAGGCCACATCTGCAGCTGAAGGCATAGTGGCAGCCCCAGAGCCACCAGACCCCCACTTCTGACCCCCACCCCCAGCCCCCACATCAAGCCAACCTGGGCTGGGTTGGCCCAGGCAGAGGAGAAAGCTGGGGTCAGAAACAGGAATTGGACATGGAGCAAGTAAATGTGAAGGGAAAGAAATTCTGGAGATTTGTGCACAAGTCCTTGTTTAGAAAAAGACAAACATGAAAGAACAAGCACATGTCAGTGATGCTTGCACAGGAACAGAGCTGACCCTGATGTCCTACAGACTCAGGGGCTCTGAAGTAGCCCATGATGGGTCTGGGAGGAGGTAGAAAGTGGTCTCCGTGAAGGGCAAATGCAGAGCATTCTCGATGAGGCCAGATGACTCTCACTGAAAGGAGGTGCCTTTCCCTGAGGGGATGACAGGCTTCAGCAGAGAAACACTCAGAAACATCTCTTCAGAGCAGAATCAGCTCCAGGTGGTTGCAGCTTGGCAAGCTGTGGGAAGTTTTTGGATATCTGCCCACACGTCCCACATAGAATTCTCAGTATGTGTGGACAGTGCATGCAAAAGTCATTCTTTTTGGGGCAAGATCCAAAGAAATGCTTAGGGGTAATTTCCTAAGAGTAGAAAGGGTGGGCACCTCACCATTTTATTCAGAAACTGGCAGAATTCAAGAATGGCCACATTTATCTAACAGCAGACTAGGCTGGTTAAGTCATGCAGTTGAATGGAAAGAACTGAGGTATAGAGCTGGGTTGGACTGGGTTCAGATCCTGACATCTTCTGTGACAGGGTGTGAGTTTGAGCACACTGCTCAACCTTTCTGGGCCTCAGTGTCCTTATCCTTATCTGCTTAATGTAAGTAATAATATTATCACGCGCGGCCTGGAACAGTGGCCCCCAAGCTTTGCTGCCTTAAAATCAGGACAACTGGAGATCTTCAGAAAATATTGAGACCTGGCTTCCACTCTAAGACGTTCTGATTCGGGGGTCTGAAGTTTGGCCTGGCAGCAAGATTTCAAATCTTTCCCAGATGATTCTAAAGAGCAGCAAAATTTGAGAGCCATTGCCCTAGAATGCAGTAAGTGCCCAATAAATATTTGTTCTCTTCAGGACCTGCTGTGTAATTTGTGGCCACTTTGTTAAAAAAAATTTCAGATTTTAAGATGACAACAGCAGAGCATTAAACCAAGCTCTGGGGCATTCTGAGCACACCGTCCCACTCTGAGCCTAGAATGGAGCACCCATGATGCCTCATTCTTTCCTTTCCACTCATTTCTAGCAGGGCAATGCCCCAGATTAAACTTTAAAGGAAAATAAATCACACCGTGTACAAAGAGAATAAGAAATGAGGTGTGTTCCAAAGCAGTTTTGGAGGGGTCTTGGCCTGCTGAGTTTGCAGTAACTTTTCCTCAAGGAGTTTGGAACCTCCACAGAAGAAAATGCTCTGAGTTGGGAAGCTCCCGGGGCAGGTTCCAAGAGGTCTTCTACAAGTTCAAGTGCAGAACCCGTTCCCATCCCCCAAACCAAGTCACACATATCTACCCGTGGAAACAGACGTGCCACAGCCCCAAAACAGGGATTCGTTGCAGGAAAAGTGGTACCAGCGGGAGACAGTTTCAGGTCTCACAGGAAAGGCCGTGCAGCTATGAGAATTAATTTTGCAGCAGGGAAGAATGGACACACTCATCTCTAGAAAGAAGTCTTGGGGTGCCTGGTGAAAATGACGGCCTGGAATGTTCAACTCACTGGCCCAGTCGCCCAGCATGTCCTGTGGTGGCCCCACCCATTTCAGGGGAGACGTGGGTGGGCCTGATGTTGGTTTCTCCTCTTCAGCCTCACCAATGGGACCCTGGGACTCCTTTGATCCTTTCATGCTGATTTGCTAGACCAAGAAGGAGGGGAGGAGGAAAGGAAGAGGCAAATGTGTGCCTGTGACCCCTACTTAGAGAAGCAGCCCAGAATTTGGGGGCTGGTGCCTCCCGCCCCTGAGTAGTGGTGATTTAGTGAAGGACCTTGACGCAATAAGTCACAGGCTCTGTGAGAGCATCAGAAATGGGTGATCTTGCACAGAATTTACGACTGTCTGATCCCCACCCCATTGTCTGGTCTTGGTCCTTAGCAAGTTCACACAAAGAGCTCAGTGACTTTGGCTCCACCAACGAAACCCAGAGCATCTGGACTTGGGCTCAGCTAATGGCTTGAGGCCGACCCCTGGCTGTCAGCTGCAGAGGTAGAAGAAACCATTTGAGAAGAGTGGGCTTAAAAAGCAAGAACAATGAAAAAATCTGGAGATTCTTCCTATTTTCAAAATGGCACTTGGCTCTGAGAAATCGCTTGACTTTTACCTATGGAGAAGGGGCACTCAACTTTGGCATGGTGAGATTTTGCCCTCCCAGGGCTCCAGCTTCCTCTTTGAGTTATGGGGGCTAGTAAAGCAAACCTTTATCCAGTGCTAAGCTCTGGTCCCAGCAATCAGCCCTTCCCTAGCTCTGTGAGGCTGGGATCAGCCTCCGCCTGTATGGGAGCTAGTGGGGCTAACTATCGGGTGTTTACACGAATTAAATGAGGTGCCTATCTCAGTGCTACCTGGGAGCCAGGGAAAGAGCTGAATCAGCATCAACATCTGTATGTATCATTCTCAGACACCCAGTGAGACCAGGACTGTCATTCTTCCCATTTGAAAATGAGAAAAATTATGACTTAAGAGAGGTGAAATAACGTTAATAGGTTAGTGAAACTCCAAGACCAAATTCCAGGTCTGTCTAAGTCTCGGAAGCACCTTTCCGAGTGTCTCCTCCAGGATGGGGGGCTCAGCTGTGCTGGGCATCCTGGACTCACCCCACCTCTGTCCAAGATGCTGTGTATAGACTTGAAGAATCAAGGGATCTGAAGGTCAGAGAGAAAAAAAGAAGAGGGAAAGAAAGAAAGGAAGAATAGATGTTAAGGAGATCATCTCATGCATTTAATAATAATAATAATAATAATTGTTATTATTATTATTTTGAGTTGAAGTCTTGCTGTGTCACCCAGGCTAGAGTGTAGTGGCACCAACCCAGCTCACCGCAGCCTCCACCTGCTGGGCTCAGGCGATCCTTCTGCCTCAGCCTCCCGAGTAGCTGGGACTACAGGCACGAGCCACCACACCCACTAATTTTTTTTGTTTTTTGTAAAGAGGAGGTCTCACTATATTGCCCAGGTTGATCTCGAACTCCTGGGCTCAAGTAATCCTCTTGCCTCGGCCTCCCAAAGTGCTGGGATTACAGACATGAGCCACTGTGCCTGGCCAAAAAATTATTTTTTTAAAAAGCATAATTTTGCTCTCCCTAGAGGTGCTGGAGGCCATAGTTTAGTGGGCCTGGCCAGTTCAAGGAATTGTCATCAGTGGGCCTAACAGGATGGGTCTGATCTCCAATGCCAGAGGTGAACCGGTGGCCTGCACAGCCTCCCCAATTCCAGCAAAGGCAGGCCCTGAGCGTTGTTCCCAGCCTGGGGCAGAAAGGCCCTGGGTAGCTTCCATGCTGAGCTCCCCACCCCCAGGCCAAGAAGGAGAGAGAGGCACTCACCATGCTGTGTACACAGCACTCAGCCTGTCTCTAACAGCCAGGATGGCGGCCACTGCCGAAGAGGGCTGGGCTGCAGCACCGTGGCTGCAAGAATGATGGAGTGGCCTTTAATTGTTTGTCCTCTGAAACCCGGGTAGTGTTGGCAACCAAACAAGACTAGCAAGGCTGCTGGCACCAGAACGACAGGCTGGAGCAGGTGCCACTACCCACCTAAATGGTTAAATGACCGGTCTGCCAAGGCCACCGAGGAAAGTGTTACCTCACCGCGGGGCAGATTAAAATATGCGTTTTCTCCTAATTGAGCATAGTGAAATCAGCCGGCGGTCCTGTCACAAGTGCAGGAATGAATTGTCACAGCACGACACACACTACTCAACAGAGCATCTATTATGGGGGGGAAGAGTCACATCAACTTCCTTCCTGCTGAAATTTCAACGAATCTATTGTCCAGTGGGCTGGGATATGGCAGCATGGAGGAGACTACATGGAATGACCATGCTTCCATCCCAATTTCTTCCGATGGCAACCTGTGAGACAATCCTGGCTCCTTGTGCCTGTGACATCACGTGGCAAGGTCTGGGCTCTCAATTGGCAAGAGAGCTCAAAGCTCGTGTATGACTAACCTTTTTGTTTTTGTAAATATATGTTTTATACCTAATGCAGTTGCAGGGCAAAGACGTATAATGCAAATCCCATTTTTTCCCCACTACCTTCCTTGATAAAATTAGAAGCATGTTCTTAGAAGGAAACAGAAAATTCCATGACAGAAGTCTGTCCTGTTCAAGAACATAGGTGCCATGAAGGGTAGGCACCAAGATGAGAGCCTTTTTCTCTCCTATGCATATGTCTGGGGGATGCCAAGGCCACCTTGTCATGAAAGCTTCCAGCGATGAAGATGAGAAGCTCGTGCCAGCCCAAGCCCCTGTGCCAACGCTGGAAGACACCGTCCTGAGAAGGACCTCATGCTACATTGGCATTCGGGCTCTGGAACAGACAGAACCTCTGCTCTCCATTTTTAACTTCACAGTCCTTGGCAGTTTTGAACACATCTATAATATTTTGGGGTCGTTTCTTTTTCTGTTGTAAGTATTTCTTACGTTAGACTGTTTGTGGGCACTTCGCCATCTTGACCCCCCCATTTCTCTCTTCTGAGGCATTCGTTTGAACTCCACACTCCTCCACAACAGGGTCATTGCGGCCCAACACTGATTTCAAAAGAGCAGCAAACATTCATGTTAGTTAGCTCTGAACATTAAAGTGCCAACACTTTAAGCTCAGAGCCAATTAAAACCCACAAGTCTTTTTCATCAAACCATTGTGATTGCATTTGAGTAGCTGACTCCGTGTACCTAAATGTGGGACTTTGCATTTATTTTTATTAGTTTTCTTGTCATTTTTTCATTTGTGCTTCAGCCTGTTGAGGACATTTTGAATTCTGATCATGCCACCTATAAAGGTGTTACTTCTCCTAGATACGGGTGTACTATGTCCATGAACTTGATAAACATCTCTTCTTTGTGTTCAAACAAATCAACAATGCAAATACTCAATAGGGCCAAGCACAGAGCCCTAATAGCCTCTAGAAATAAACCGCTTCTGTGTCTCTGAATTCTTCTAAGTTACCAAGCTAGCCATTTGCCCAAACTACTCTTGGGGGTAGGACCCATACCCAGCCCACGGTGAGCACTCCATGGGATAAATACGAAGGAGGAAATTTGAGTTCTGTGTAATTTCTGGAATTAACAAGGATAATCATAGCTTAAGTAAGACTTAGGTGTGACTATTGGTAGCTACATAAAAATATTGTGTCTAGAATCCTGATGAATGCATGACATGTGAAATGTAGCCCATATATAAAAATTCAAATACATCTCACGTTGAAGTCACAATTCACTATAATGGCTTCTTCGGTTTTAAGAAATGATTAGAGATAAAAATAGAAGACTAATTAGCCATAATTAACACACTTGCTTATTACTCTTCCCTGCTGGTGACATTAGCTCATGCTCCATCTCTGGTAGCAACACACACATCTTTAAAGTTGGGGCCCCAGAGAGAGCAGATGTGGTTAGAGCCCACCAGGCCATGCATGACTTCAGGGCCTCAGGAGGCTGCTGCCAGCCTGGTGGATTCCCCTGGTCTCCGTTGTGGGGAGTTGGGCCCCTGGATTGCCTAAAGTCAGTGGGCTGGGAGAAGCCAGCAGCCTGGGTCACAGGTCAGCCAGTCTCTCTTCCGAATTGGTTCCTCCGCAGGCCTCCATGTAAGATACTGCAATTCCAGGCTTCTCACCCCTGCCCACCAGGGCTCCAATCCTCATGGTACTTGATTTCCAGATATTTCTTCTTTGCCCAGCCCTGTAGTTAAGTGGCAGTAAATGTCACTTGTGTAGACTGATCATAATACCAATAATAATAATAGCAGCTAACATTTGTTGACTGTTTTCATGTGAATACGCATTGTGTCATGTCATCTGTGCATCAACCCTGGCATGGAGGGTGTATTTTCATTCCCTTCACAAGTGGGGAAACCAAAGCATGGGGAAGGGGGGTCGCTTGCCCAAATTGTGAAACTAAGAAATGGTTACCTGACTCCAGAGCACCTCCTCATGGACGTCTTGCCTTATTATTTTACCCTGAATATGGTATGGTTCAATGAGATTCCACAAGTAATTTCTGCCTTCCCATTGCATCAAGCCCATGTTAGACATCACAGACACTTCAAGTCAGAAGACGAAATTCCTACCTATACAGATTCATGGCCCATGGGAGTAGGTTTTGCTGTGGTAACAACCTCAGACCCTCAGTGACTTAAAATAGCAACTTTATTTTTCATTCATGCTACGTGCCTATTGCAGGTCAGCTGGGGGCTCTGTGCACCATTGTCCCTCGAGGGCCCAGGCTGACGAAACAGCCACCACCTCAAACACTGAAGGTCTCCAAGGAGAGGGAAGAGAGAGAGATGGATGTCTGACTTCAGGAGTTAAATGCTCATCCCTGAAAGGATGCACAGCACGTCCACCCCACGCACTGTCTATGCCAAGCCCATGGCCCCATCCACACCCAGAGGGGCCTGGAAGTATAATCCTGCCATGGTGACCACCACATGGACTCGTCCGGAGACAAGACCAACACAGTTTCCCCAGTCGCTGTCACACAAGGCAGAATGCGGTGCCACATAGGTTGAAAAGTTTGTAGGAATAGAAACAATCTCCATTTGTGGGTTCAAGAGAGGGCCAGGGGTGGAAGGATGGACTCTGGGAGGTGAGATCCAGCAGGCAGAGATTGAGTATGGGAAGGGATGAGAACCTGGGCCGAGAGGAGGGGTTTGAAGAGGGGAAGGGAGAGGTGGTCTGGAGCAGAGACCAGGTGGGCACAGGAGAACATGGTGGAAGGCTGGACTGAGGCCCCGGGGAGAAATCTGCTCTCTGTCTGGTGGCCTATGGGGGGTGCTGGGGGGGGCAGCTGTGACATGCTCAAGGCTATGCTTAGGGAGTTTCTTTAGACAGTGACTTGGACAGGAGTTTTTAGGTTTTTGGTTTTGTTTTGGTTTTTTTTTTTGAGTTTAAGTCTCACTCTGTCGCCCAGGCTGGAGTGCAGTGGTACGCTCCCGGCCACCGCTGCCTCAACCTACTGGGCTCTGGTGGTCCTTCCATCTCAGACTTCCAAGGAGCTGGAACTACAGGAGTGTGCTACCACGCCTGGCAAATTTTTGATTTATTGTAGAGACGAAGTCTCTCCAAGTTGCCCAGGTGGGTCTTGAACCTGTGGGCTCAGGCAATTCACTCACCTCAATCTCCCAATGTGCTGGGATTACAGGCCGAGCCACCGAGCCCGGCCGGTTTTTGTTTTGTTTTTTAAAAAAAATTTGTAGAGACGAGGTCTCGCCAAGTTGCCCAGGCTGGTCTCAATCTCCTAGGCTCAAGCGATCCTCTCACCTTGGCCTCCCAAAGTGCTGGGATTACAGACATGAGTCACCATACCCGGCCTTCAGACAGGAGTTCAAAGTCGAGGCTGCTGGGGCAGGTGGGAGGCTGTTGCAATGTCTTAGTTAGAAGGGGGACCTGGGTTAGGGGGTGCCAATAAGAATGGAAAGTAGAGAAAGGCTCTGACACCATGTGGAAAGAAAACCCTCAGAACCCCAGAATCACAGATGCTATCAGGCTAGATAAGCAAATATCATTGAGGTGTGTGGGTGAAAGGAAAAAATGACTGATTCCAAGACTGTATGGGATGCTTGT
This sequence comes from Tarsius wallacei, assembly GCA_963574415.1. Taxonomy (NCBI): domain Eukaryota; kingdom Metazoa; phylum Chordata; class Mammalia; order Primates; family Tarsiidae; genus Tarsius; species Tarsius wallacei. The sequence continues at coordinate 40,541 of CAUYQG010047249.1, read as the reverse complement.
GTGACATCAGTGGTACCTTCTAAGAAACCACGAGTGGTATCTCAAGCAAAGTCAAGCCAGGTCTTATTTTTGTAGATAACAGCATGTCCCCGGTCCCAAAGATGTCTCATTTGGGCAAGAGTCTTCTGCTAAACCTATCAAATATTTTCTTCTTCCAGATACATTTGAGTGAATTTCCTATTTCTTTACTAAGTGTGCTGTCGAATATGTGTGCTGATACTTAGATGTTGACACTGACCACGAAATATTCTTTTACAACCTGTACTTTCTTAGTGTAGGCGCCTGAAGCTGGTGTGAAAATATGCTTCCTGTCTTCTTTGGACTTAAAAGCATACATATCGTATAAAAATATTTTTAGAGACTCCAGGAATCTGCAACGCGTGGGCGAGTTTATTCGACATGCATGAACAAGAACACAATTCAGGAAACCAGCGATGGGTCAGAGAGTGCTTTGCAGAGTCAGTCTGGTGTTCCATACTGATCACTATCATGGAGAAGTCCAAGGTCTAATTAACCTGCCTAGATATAACTAAAATCAAAATCCACCAGAGCTAAGGTTATTTCAATTTCAATACAGCATGCACGTGTTGGAAAAGCTCAGCAAATACCTGCATCTAATCTGCCTTGCACAGCAGGAGTATCTATAAAGGTTATGGATTGGCTTTTCAGCAGATATAAAGCTTTTGTTTTACAGCGAATCCTATGCATCAGTAAACATATTTTAACTTAAAAAAAAATTGTTGTCTTCTTATAAGATCAGAAATTTCAGAGTGCTTAGTAAACAGGAGACTGCAAAGCCTAGATTTATGAGTCAGGTTTTCTTGAGATTTTGTGTGGTATGTGTGTGTGTGTGTGTGTGTGTGTGTGTGTGTGTGTATGTGTACACGGGCATGCATATTATGGACAAGCATATTGATTCCTTATCTAAGAGCTGCTTCTTGGAACTCGAGACGCAGACACCACACAAGGTCTGTCTGTTAAGTGTGTGGTCCATGAACCAACAGCATCAGTATGACCTGGGAGCTTGTTGGAAGTGCAGGGTCTTAGGCCCCATCTCAGACCCAGTGAAGCAGAATCTGCATTTTAACAAGATCCCCAGGTCATTTGTGTGCACACTGAAGTCTGAGAAACATTGACATAAGGGACCCATTCAGGGGGTGCACTATAGAAAGTTAAGTGACAACAAGACCCCAGCAAGCCAGAGCTGGATCTGTTTTAGCTGAACTTCTGGATTTCTCTAAAGTCAGGTGTTTTCAGTGGCCTCACATCATTATTGCTTTGCTTGATTTCCAACTGGAATTTCTTTGACAAAGTTGTCATCATCTGATAATTTTTCTCCTGGCAGATCATGAAGATGGGGGATTCTTCCCAGATGGTTATTTTTTTTCTATGCGTACACATTTTGTCTCCTTAGTTCCCCTGTAGGATTGTTAAAAGCAAGGACACTTCAGTCTTTCTAGAGTAGCCTTCTAGACTAGTAGACCATTCTAGTCCTTTATTTAGAATTTTCTACTTTGGAGTGGTTTGAGATTGACCAGCCCACCTAACATTTATCAACCTTTTGAAACTCATGGCTCATTTTGAAGAAAGAAAAGAGCTCATGTGCTACAGTTCAGTGACAAAAGCAAGCTACAAAAGATATTTATAGTATGCTATGCTTCATGTAATAAAGAAGAGGATGTAAGAAAATACTCAGGTGTCTTCTCACTTGTATAAAGAAATACAGAAAAGATAAGTCAGAAACTAAAGGTGTCGGTTGCCTGCAGAAAGCGGGTGGGAAAGTGGGAGGTGAGGGGGGGAGGGATCCTTCTCTGTGTACAGTTTTTTGTACAGATCTGACTCTTAGACAATAGCAATACTTCCATACTTCCCAAAATAAGCAAATAATTCAAAGCCACTGGGATGTGGGGAGGAACCCACAATGGGATACAAACACTAACAAATGAATTCAACTCAACTGCAAATAAATACAGTAACTACATTAAAGGGAAAAGTAGCTAATCTGAAAAACTAAAACAGTATTCTAATTGAATACTGCAAGACTGAAGACATGGAACTGTGCATAAATGCTGTGATCTGGTTAGGAAAAGTGCTTCTCATAGCAATAGGGACTGGCAGTTCTGAAATTATGTACATACAGTTCACCCTTGAACAACATGGGTTTAAGCTGCTTGGGTCAAATACATGGATATTTTCCAACCAAACATGATTTAAAAATACAGTATTCAAGGGATGCAAAACCCTCGTATAGGGAGAGCAGACTTTTTGTATACATGAGTCCTGCAGGTCTAACTGGTATGGGGTAGGGGGGTTGTCCTGGAACCAACCACCCAGTTGTATACCAAGGGACGACTGTAGTGGATTGAACAAATAAGTAAATATATTGTGGACAACAAGAGTCAGAGTTTTTGCTATTGAGGAAGGATGTCACAAGAAAAAGGACAAGTACAAAATGATCCTGTGACATTAGTTTAGAACCATAGGTATCAATATAAACTCATGGGTTTTGAACAAGGGAGGAAGAGAGAGAGAGAAGAGAGGAGAAAGGAGTGAGAGATAGAGATAGATATGTGTGGTTGAGCATATGTTACGTAGCCCTATCTGTTGTGAGGGTCTAAGAGCAACACACCACCCCAGTAACAATGAACACACCTGCAACACAGATCTTGGTCTGTACACACCATCTAGTCAAAGGAAACAGGAGTTTCAAAGAAGTGGCTGACTCCTAAGCCACGTCATGAAAAACCACAAGGTGAGCCTGGAACATCCTGTGGTGCCAGAAAATAAGAAAATCTTAAAGAGAGAGAGAGAGAGAGAGAGAGAGAGAGAGAGAGAGACTGAGAGAGAGAGACTGAGAGAGAGAGAGAGATAAGAATCTGTCAAAAGAACACAGGAATTAACTTGAAGGGGCTACAAGCTAAAACATCTGAGCAACAAAATAAATATAGCATTGCATTTAAGCTAGAATAAAATAAGCAAAAGCATTGAATTTAAACTAGAATAAAGCAAATATTCACAATGATAAATAAGCAAACAAACCAAAAACACATAAATAACGGTGGAGGAAAGACAGCTGCTCTTCACCATAGAATTCCAATGAATAAGTGTAGAAGGAAGGACAGAAACAGCATTGCCACGAAGCAAACATCACAGAATGTATGTTACAGACAAGACTCACCAATGGGTGCTAAAGTTAGTGGGTGAACACTGGAGGACAAGGAGGCTATGCTTAGTCTCCAAGTATCAACCCCAGATACTTAGCCACTACTATAACTTCACAGTGAGAAGCCCCCAGACACCACCTTAATTAAGTGATCAAAATAAATGTCACCGGTTAGAAGGTGTGGACATCGTGAGACCCTTGAGTGACACACTGCTAAAAATGAAGAACTTTTCTCTGTTTATAGAAAGGCATGAACAAACCCAAACTGAGGAACATTCCACAGTGGAGCTGATCAGAACAAAGCATAAAAGTCAAGGTCAATGACAAGGAAAGACCAAGGAACTGTTGTTACCAAGTAGAGAAGACTAAGGAGAAATAACAGCAAAAGGCTACATAACAGCTAAATTTAGGATACTGGATTAGAAACAGAAAAGGGACATTAGTGGGAAAATAGGCTTAAAATGGACTGTAGTTCAGTTAATTCTATTGTACCAATGCTAGTTTCCAGTAGTTGATAGTTGTACCGTGGTTAAATAAGGCGGTGACATCAGGGGATATGACGGGAAGGATATAAGAAAATTACATTGGCTGTGCACGGTGGCTCAGGCCTGTACCCAGCACTTTGGGAGGCTGAGGTGAGAGGATTGCCTCAGTCCAGGGATTCAAGAACAGCCTGGGCAACTTGGTGAGACCTTATCTCTACAATAAATAAAAAAATTAGCCAGGCATGGTAGCGCGCACCTGCATTTCCAGCTACTTAGAAGGCTAAGGGGGAAGGATCACCAGAGCCCAGCAGGTCGACACTGGGGTTGCCGTGAGTGCTATTGCACTCCAGCCTGGGTGACGGACAGGGTGAGATTCCAACTCAAAAAGAAAAGAAAAGAAAAGCAAACGACATTATATTTTTGCAACTTTTTCATAAGTCTAAAATTAGCTTGAAATCTAAAAAATTGTTTTAAAAAAATTTATATCCTCCTTTAACATTAGATGAAATATCATGACTGAAAATAAATCAAAACGAGGGACCAAGCACAACTTTGTTTCCAAACTATTCACACATAGATAATCTAACTTTGTGGGTGAGTTTTCCTGCCGGTAAGAATCACAGATTGCACCAGCCCTCAATTTCTTCATTTTCTTGACGAGGAAAGAGAAGCCCAGGATGGTTAAATGACTTGTATGAGGTCACAAAGTCACTTGGAGACACAGTCGACAGTAGGAGCTAGGTTTCCAGTCCAGTGCAATTTTTACCAAATCCTACAATCTGGTGATTGAGGTAGAAAGCAGATAAAAAGAAGAGCTACCCCTTATGAGGTTTTTTTTTAAAAAAAAAATCAGCATTTAGATGATCATTTTTATTTGCTGGGATGGTAAGGATACTTGATATAAGCCCTATATTGACGTAAGAATGCTGGACACCCCACAACCCTGGGAAGCACTTTATACTAAGGGTTCAACCATCTCCTCTCCAGCCATACTGCTTAATCACGCTAGTTTCTTAGGAAGTCCCTGCTGGGTGTGGGTGGGGCATGAAGCCAGGGAAGCCCTCAGAGCTGCTGCTGACTGGGAGAGATAGTGAAGAAGATGTGTCAACTCTCTGTTGCCTCCAGAGGAAGCAAGCTTGGCAGGAGAGCACTTTCTATGAATAACTGACTTGAAGTGGACAGGTCTTAGGCAAAACTGAAGGGCAGTCAGTAGGGTTTGCCTCTGATGAGCTCTGAGCGCCAAACCCTGCATCCATTTCCATCTCCCCCTTAGGTCCTCGGGGTTCCCCCCTTTTTCAAAGACCACCTTCAAGCAGTAGATGAGTCAAAATTGGCATTCCCATGAGCCCGAAGCAGTCTCGTGTGTTTCCTCTCTCAGGGGTTGTTACAGGCTGAATTGTGTTTCCCCAAAATTCACATGGTGAATCCCTAATTTCTGGCACCTCAGAATGTACCTATACTTGGAGATGAGGCGGGGGGGAAGTTGATTATGTTCAAGTGAGCTCTACGAGTGGGCCCTAACCCAATCTCACTAGTGTCCTTACAGGAAGAGGAAGAGGCATGGGGAATGTGCACACACAGAGAAGAGGCATGTCAGGACACAGAGAGCAGACAGCCAACTCCAAGTCAAGGAGGGAGACCTCAGGAGAAACCGACTCTGCCCAAACCTTGATCTTAGACTTCCAGCTTCCCGAACTGTGAGAAAATGAATTTGTTGTTGAAGCCCACAGTCTGTGGTCTTTTGTTACGACAGCCTTAGCAGACTAATATGAGGTATTTGAAGTTTACTTGAGAGAATTCCTAGAGAGAGGAGTTGCTGCCTTGATTTGGATAAATTAGTGGAGTAGCTGGCAGGATCATGATATGTGGGAGGAAACGTGTTTCAGGGCCACTGGTCCTCAATCCACATCATGGAAGTGGTTTCTGCCTGTTCCTCCTGTGTGAGCCAGGGCTGGCTATAACACACACACATACACAATATGCATACACACACCTCACACATCTACTGCACACATGCCACACACAAACACACCACACACATATACAAATACATCTATGCACACGTACATATATACACACACCACGCACATACATGTTACACATACACATGCCTGTATGCCCACACATGGAGTGAGGCCTTGATGTTGTGAGGCGTACTTCCCAAGACCTTCATTAATTCCCCAAACAACGATATTAACAATTGAAACATGGCTATTGATGGCAGTCTAGCAGCCTCGTCCACCAGCAAGGACATGGGCTGAGAGGCTGCCTGGCGCCTGCTGACACCACAGATCACAGACACACTGTGTTTTGCACAGTGTCTTATTGAAACCTCACAAGAAAAGAGTGTTAGGAAGGCATTGTTTTCCACTGTAAAAAAAAAAAAACCCATGCTATGACATGTGAGGTTGCCCCACATAGTCAAGACCATCATGAATGTTACATGCATATTGGTGTTTTACATGTATTTTCTCAGTCCCTGGTACTGTCATCTCCCCACCCACCTGGGCTGGCTGCAAATATCTGACTTCTACCTCTCCCATTGCTCTGGCCCAGCACAGCCAGAATCTGCTTGTTCCCTAAGTCTTGCTGATCTCATTGCATCATTTTCACAGACTAAATGGGAAAGAGAGCATGATGTAGGATACGGTTAAATTATTCCTACAATGAAGGGGTAAACTCTTTCTTGGACAGTCTGTCGTGTAGACACAATTAAGGGGAAGAAACAGCTCACACAATTTTTTTACATGCACTGTGAGGAGATTTATGGACCCTAGTTGCATAAACTCGAGATTTGGAAGCTCTGATGTCCTGTGCTTTAAAAAAAAATTCTGATTTTCCATGGTGGTAATGACACATAACCTAAAGTTCACCATCTGAGCCATTTTTAAGTGTCCAGTCAGCAGTATTAAGTCCATTCGCATTGTTGTGCAGCCATTATCACCATCCATCATCAGAAGCCTTTAATCATGAAAACCTGAAACTCTGTACCTATTAAACATCGACACCCCCCGCCCCCAGCAGCCACCATTCTACTTTCTGCCTCTGTAAATGTAATTCCCCTAGGTACCTCGTGTAAATGGAATCATACAGTATTTGTCCTTTTGTGATAGACTTATTTCATTTAGCACAATGTCCTCAAGGTGCATCCAAATTGTAGCGTGTGTCCAAGTTTTTCCCCTCTTTAGGGCTGACTAATATTCTATTGATGTACTGTCAGCCCTCTGCATACCTGTGGGTTCTACATCTGTGGATGCAACCAACTGTGGATCAAAAATATTTTTTAAAAATTGTATCTGCGTGGAACATGTGCAGACTGATTTTCTTGTTATTATTCCCTAAACAGCACAGTATAACAACTACTTAAATAGTATTTGCATTGTGTAATATAAGTAATCTAGAGATGATTTTAAAGCATTTGGGAGGATACGCATAGGTTACATGCAAATACTATGCCATTTTATGTCAGGGACTTGAGCAACCTTGAATTTTGGTGTCTGTATGAGGTCCCGGAAACAATCTCCCATGAATACCAAGGGACAACTGTTTATGCCACATTTATATCCACTCATTGGTTAATGGACATTGGGTTGTTTCCATTCCTTGGCTACTGTGAATGATGCTGCTACAAACACGATAGCCTGCTTTTATAATTACAAGTTCTTCTCCAAGTTGTCAGAGTCTTATAATAACTCTGGGAAATAGGTATCATTATTACTTTTGATGATGAGGACACTGTGATATGATTTTTTGTATGAGGAGGACCCAAAAAAATCCTAGAATATACTTATCGAGACGCTTTTTCCACTGCTCAAAACCTTTTTTGAACTCATCAACTTTGATGCCTTTTAGTGCTTCTGCCTTTTGTTTTACCTCTTCCACATCAAAACAATTCTCCCTGAGAACTTTTTTCATCGGAGGAAACAAACAAAAAAAAGTTGCTCTTGGTGAGATTGCATGAACAGGGAGGGTGGAGCACGGGGTCATGCTGTTTTTAGTCAAAAACTGCTGAACACTCAGCATGGTATGGGCAGGTACATTGTCATGGTGGAGGAACCAGTCACCTGTTTGCCACAACTTGGGATGTTTTTTCCACAAACTGTGGTGCAACCTTCTCAAAACTTCCAGATAAAAACTTTGAGTGACTATTTAATCCAGATGAACTAATTCTGAGTGTACTACAAGAGGCCTGTCTTCCAAAAGACAATTCTGGGATTTTGGGGAGGGTTCCCCCTCATTTATATGTTTTCATTCACGGTTCCTGGCCCATAACTCCCGTAGCCCTTGTTATAATGTTGGGTTCTTTAGGCCTCAGAAAAGAGAACTTCTCTCTCTGACCTTCTCTTGCCCTTCTTTAAACTGCTTCTTTTTCTCCTCAAAGCAGGAATCTTCTCCCACTTTTCTGTCTTGGAGCTGACCATAAAGAAATTCTCTGACCCACCTTGCATGATTGGAGGTCACGAGATCTCCATTTTAGAAGGGCCCAGCCCTTTATCCTGGGGAAAGGAATGGTGCACAGAGAGACCAAGAAGAACCTGAACAGAGGCATTGCTGGGTTTCCCCTCTTAGTCTATTAGTATTGCATCATATCCTTTCTGTCCAATTCCATTTCTGCACGGTTGTCCATGCTTCTGTCATGCCTGTCCACTGACGTCTCCTTAAAAGACCCAGGAGAATGGGGCACGATGAGTTTCCTGAGAGCTGAGGACAGAGGTTCCTGGAGCTTCCTCCTGGGAGGGCTTGGAGCTCCACGCCCCTTCCACGTGCCTTGTCCTGTCCGTCTCTTCATCTGTATCCTTTGTAGTATCCTTTAGAATAAACCAGTTAACCTGTGTTTCCCTGAGTTCTGTGAGCTGCTTCAGCATATTAATCAAACCCAAGGAGGGGATCATGGGAACCCATATTTGTGGCCAGTCGGTCAGAAGCACAGGTAAAACAACCAGGGACTTCCGGTTGGCATTAGAAGTGGGAGCAATCTTGTGGATCTGGGTTTCAACCTGTGGGATCCAACGCCATCTCCAGGTAGGTAGTGTTGGGAGGGAGCTGGGATGGAGGACACCTGTCATCAGCTGCAAGACTGATTGCCTGCTTGTTGATGGGATAAATCCAGATAAGTTCCAGAAGACTTCTATGTTGGTTGCTGTGGTGTGAGGGAAGAGGAAAAACAGTTTGTGTTTCGTTCTACACAGACAGAAGCTCAGAGTTTCACAGTTACTACATGGCTGAGCAGAGTCTTGAATGCAGGTTTTTCCAAATAAACAGTCCTTGATTTCAGCTTTTCTGGCTAAACATGGGAGACCACGTCTACCTTTTATCTGCTGTTGGTAGGGAAAGAGATACTGCCCTCCTTGGTTTCCAAAAAACAATTTGAAACATTTTCAGCGGTCCAGAGTGAATACAGCTCTTTTCCCCATGAAATCTCTCCCACTCTGGGTGCTCTGAGGCCTGGGCTGAGAAGGCAAGGAAGGGGTATAACCCCCAAGTTCACAAGGATGGGGAGGTCAGAACCCCATGTCTGTCCAATGAGGTGGCCTTCCTCCACTAGGGGATTTGATACCCACAGAACCTGGGCTGGACGGGAGCTGGGGGTAGAGGGTCAGCCTGGGCCGAGGGTCAGTGAGGACAGCACTGGTTTCTGGGGAACTGGTACCCCACACTGCCCTACTGAGCCGGGCCTGTAAGTAGAGCTGTCCCCAGGCCCTGCTGAAAGGCGCCCAAACATTAACTGCCTGTAATTTTGACATGTCAGATCTTTAATAAGGAACAAATTAGCTCTTAGGTCTTTTTTTTTTTTTTTTCTGAGACAATCCAATTTCTATGCCAGGCACCAACTTCTATATTTCAAAATGCATTTTTGAAGGTTAATTAGAGAAGCAGCAGAGATAGTGTTTTCCAAGAGGGATTTTTCTGGTTTCTTCCAGGTCTGTGGATGGCAGAAAAAATAACTTTCAGACACTGTAAATTGAGTATGTGAAGCTGTGAGAGTAAACCCATCTCATTAGTCATTGTGTCAATTATAGTATCCAAGGAACAATTTTGTAGCAATAGCATATTTATTTGATGTTTCAAAAGCTACCTGGACCCACTGTTAGGAGGTATTTGCTCTTAATGCTCCGAGTACCTCTTTAACAAAATGGCACTCCATAAAAATTTAGTGTGTTCCTACTGTAATTAAATGGCCCTAGTCATTTTTGCATTTATGATATAAACTATAATGGCTGTAAAATCCCGCAATTAACTTTCCTTGCGCCAACATTTCATACTTGAGAAATTCTCATTACAAATTTCATTACTGATTCACTTATCTGTAATTTGTCCTATGTAACCTAAAGAATATTAACAAATTTAGAGTCACTTTTGCTCTATTAAAAACGAAATATAAAAGTCTTTCACCTAGCGAGTCAATCATGAGATTTCAAAAGCCCCCCCACCACATGGGTCAAGTATGTGGTGAGGATGGGGAAGGAAGGAGATTATCCGACAGGAGAGTGGAGTGAATGTGGGGAACGAGTGGGTGCCAGTGAACCCACCGGCCTTCTCAGCAACCAGGCACAAATGCACTTGACGGAGTCACAGGGAAGGTGAACAGAGCCTGTGAAGAAAGGACAGGGGAAGTCCATGAAGGGCAGGGTTTCATGCCCAGAGGCCCAGCGCTTCCTGTCACTTCCTTGTGGGTGCTCATCTCTAGTGCTCCTTTCTCTCTAGGGGGCTGGGGTTGGCGGGAGGGATGCCTGAGTGGTCGTAACTGGATCTTTTGCTGGGTTGCTGTGGCAGAAAGTCTATCCAAGAGACTGCTGTTACCATTGGCAGAGGCAAGATGGAAAAGGAATTCAACTGAGAAGGTCCCCATGGGAGGCGATACTTGCATTTCAAGTTTCCATCTCCCCAGGTGTAGATTGGCTTATGGGGAAATTTGGAGACACTTTACCCCTTCTTTAAACCTCCTCTCCCATCACATTTAGGGCAGAAACAAATATACATCCACATTAAAATGGAATGAACGTTCATAGACCTAGCATCAGGGGCCTTGAGTTCTCAACCTCATGCTGTCATGACGTTGCTGGTGACTACAACAAGTTTTGTAACCCGTCCGGGCCCCAGTTGCTTGACCGGAAAAGGAAGGAGTTTCACTTGAATGACTGCTGCGACACTCTATGTTCTTCCAAAGAGTCTATTTCTTGGTAGAGAAAACCAAGAGCTTCTCTTTACCCAGCAAATGGGTGACATGGGGCGCCCTGCCAGCACGGGGTTTCCATCACAGTGATCTCCACGAGGAACAGCCTGCATAAATATTTTCCCCAATAACATCCCATCTCAGCAATTCCCTGCCTTCCATAACTGCATTCATTTTATTCTAATTTGTAATTAACTTTTACAAAATTAAGTTGGAGATAGAAAATTACTGTCCCGACATAAATAATCCTACTGCTGGATGTGACAGTGTTAACGCAATCAACAATACGATTCATAAATGAAAGAAATGTTGTCATACTTATTACTTCTGTGTGCTCCATCTTTTAGAGAATATTACAGTGTAAATTGAAATTTTATATGATTTAATAAACCTCAAAAAGATATTATGGCCAAGTAACCACATAACTGTAACAAATTGTCCTCCTCCCTCATTACAGAGCTTTCTCCTCACGTGGCGCTCTCGGCCTCATTATCAGAACGATGTCTTTGACAACCCAGAGCCCATTAAAGACACCTTGAAGAAAGCACACCCCACACCGTGGAGCTTCAAAATCTATACCGGGCTGGAATCCTTGAGGATGGTGTCGTAAAATGAGGAAACGGTTCCTTTCATTTTTCCTCCTGAGACTCGGGCAACAAACATGTTATCTGGCCCCATAAACGCCCCCACACCACTGTGTGACCTAAGCCAAGGTCTGGATCATCATGACCGAGGTTGGCTCAAACAGTGGAAACAGCAGCGGATGAAGGGGTTTATGACTCCTCCAAATCTTTAGCTGGCTTTATGGGGTTCCCAGTATAGATTTAAAGTTTCTTTGTTTTCAAAGCACCAGGTCTCCCTTTTGTAGCTGACTGCCATTTTTCAAGGGTTTCTGGCTCACCCAGATTCATTAGGGTGGGAGGGAAAAGAGCAGGGGACAGAATAGATCAGAGGGCAAGCGACCCCCCACTGCCTGTCTCTTCCTGCTGCTGGATCCCATGCCTCACCCAAACCACCCTGTATTCCAGCTTGGAGGGAGAAGGCTAGAGATATGCGTGCTCTCTAATCACACGCGGTGTTTCCCTTGGAGCCTGGTGTGATTTCTGTAGCTTCCAGCAATGTGTGGGACACACTTGCACTGAAGAATTTAATGACTTGTTTTACTGCTGCCTGCCATCAATATTTATCTATATTAACTGAAGAAAGGCATTACTTGAAATGGCATTTCACACCTCTGAGCATTATACAGTAATTCTAAAGTCATAAGTTGTACCCAATTCTATGGGCAAACACAGAGATACAGCATGAATGGAAATAACCCAGCTTGAAGTTTTTCAACTTGAATTGTCTGCAGCAATCTGAAAAACCAAAGTCAAGATGATTCGAATTGCTATAGGTGGGAATGTCTGGATAAAAAACAATGGGAACAATCGTTCCTCGGCTTGGTTTTTCTTGAGTTGACAAAAGTATATTTCAAATATATTTAATAGAAAAGAAAAACGGAGACAAGGATGTGAGACTGTGCAGATGGGTACCATGCTTCTTTCTGCCTCAATCATTTGGGCAAGGACGACTGGGTCAGCCCTGCCATCTCCCCTTGGCCCTTCTCTGGGCCCACCCTCACTTTCCTCTGGCTGGTGAGCCCTTCTCTGACCACACTAGACCACCTTTCCTGGCTTGTGTTTCTTCAGCGCACTTATCTGCAAGAATATCTCACATGCTGGTTTGTGTATTTGCTTTGCCTCCCCCCACCCCTAGCATGGAAGCCCCCGAGGGCAGAAACAAGCCTGGATTCACTATTCTTAGTTATTTTTTATTTTTCTTTTCAGATTCAAGGGCTACATGTGCAGGCTTGTTACTATTGAGCCCATCACCCAGACAGTGGACATGGTACCAAGTGGGTATTTTCAACCTTAACATATCTACCTGCCTACCTCTCTCCTACATGAGTGCTCCAGTGTCTGCTGTCCCCACCTTTGTGCCCATGTGTCTTCAGCGTTTAGCTCTTGCTTATTAGGGAGATCATGTAGTATCCAGTTTTCTGTCTCTGTGGTAATTCGCTCAGGATGATGGTCTCCAGCTGCATCCATGTTGTTTCAAAGGACATGACTTTGCTCTTTTTTATGGCTGTGTAGTATTCTATTCACACAGTATACTGTGTATATATACCACATTTCTCTCATCCAGTCCACCACTGATGGACACCTAGGTTGGTTCCATGTTTTGCTACTGTGAGTAGTACTTCAATAAACATGTGCACACAGGTGTCTTTTAGGTAGAGGGATTCTTTATCCCACACAGATCACAGGCCTAGTACATGGCGGGAGTCACTTTTCATTTGCAGAATGAATTAGCCACACATGAGCTTAAACTCAGCCGCATTTCTAGTGTCTATGTAGACCACATCATTTTTTGAGCTAACAGCTTTAAAGGGATCATTTGAACATTTTACATTCAAGCTTTACTTAATACTAGTGTTTTCAAGTGTGAAAGGAACCTGGAGACCAGGGGAGCCAACTTCAGCTTTACAGAGAGCAAGCCTGGTCTCAGAGGGATCAAGAGACTGGTCCAAGGTTGCTAAGTGCTAGGCAGCAGCAGAAGCAGCCCCAGAACTCGGGCTTCCTCAGCCTGACGGCTCAGGACTCCTTCTCACAGCCTGGATTCTGTCTCCAAAGGTCTGCTCTGCAGACAACTGCTCCTAGAACGGCTTGACTTTCACCTTCTGGTCTGAAATACTCTTCCTATAATTTTCCCATCTTCAGAAATTATGTTTATGGGACATCTGGGCAAGAGAATTAGTCCTCAATTCATAATAGATAAGGTTTACATTTTTAATAACAGAATTTGAACTTCAGGGAAACTTTATAACTGCACTATTAACCCGCTGCACTAAGATTTTATATTAATCCTAGATTACTTGCCTGGTGACTTCACACACTTTGGAAGAAACATGAGACTTGGAAATAGGAAGAGTGAACAGAAGGACACGAGTCCAGTCTGATGCCCAGTGTTTCTGAAGTTGTAAAACCCTGCTGTTATTTGATGGATTCTGTGAAACAGGACTGATGCATTGCCTATTTTCTTAAAAAAAAATTAAATGGAACTAATTTCTTTTTGTTTTGAGGCTTGGAAGCATTCTTTGAGTTAATCAGAGATGCCTAGGAGTATGAACTGCAAGGCTAAGAATCACTGAATTAAGAAAACCAGTAGGGAAGACCTTCTATACATCAGCCCACATTCAGGCATGACGTCCAGTATGACTTACAATGTGATTTGTTTCCCTTAAATAGATAGGGGTAGATTTTAAAGTGATCAAGAAGAAAAAAAAGGTATCTGGAAAATACTGATTCATCCTGCTGTTTGCAGAAAACAAGGGAAGGGTATGTCTAATGTCCTAGGCATTACTACTCAGAGCAAATAAAATTGTCTACTAAATTCAAGTATCTTTGCTCGAAATGTCATCTGCTTATCAACAGTTCTGAATAAAATTAATAGCAAAAGTATCAAAAAGCATGGTTCATAATATGGGGCAGAACCCCTGGAAAAGAGGAAATACATAAAGCCTGCTTTCAACAGCCATTCAACCTCAAATCAATACTCCATTTTCTTAGTGATTAATTCAAAACGAGCATCCAGCTCTTAACATTGTAACTGATGTATTATCTCTATCTTTTATTTACTCTCCATACTTCCAAAGCAGGATAATTTTATTGTCAGTTGATCATCTTATTGATATTCCTCATGTTATGGTCAGTGGAACATGCATAGATGAAGAAACAGTTTTAGGCATCTCAAAATCAGGATACAGAAATATTTTCTTCATTCTTTCAGGCTAACAAGCAGTGACAGGTATTCAAAGAATCAAACTATCAACACCATGACTCCCACTGTTGTCTGCATCATAATCTGTTTCTTAGTAACACTTGGTCTGAGCAGCAGTAATAGAATTAATTATACTTCATTTTGCTGCCTTTAACAGTATTGACCAAATTTAAGAACAAATGAGAAGTGCTTATCAAGCTTGAAGAAAATAATCCATCAGTGGCACAATTTAAATTCTCTGCAGTTCTCTTATTAATCAAAGTAACACTTACTATCCTATCTCCACTTCCCATTAACAGTCATTAAGCCTTGCTGCTGATTGAAGCAATTTCTTTAGGGATCTCAACCTCATTTTTAAGAGAATCTTCTTCAGTGCAAAACAATATCATATAATCGTGGTGACTTAAAAGAGAGGAAGAAGATTCTTCAATCAAGTTCTGACCTTGATCTTTTTCAAGTAAGTTCAAAAAAGTATACAACAGTGAGATTGGAAACTTCAGAGAGTGAACGGGCTGCCCTTGTCTCATCACCTAAAGGAGACACCAGTCCAATAAGCATCGCATAGACTTGGGGCAAACACCTTAACCAGTCCCTCCAAACCACCACTTGTTATTATTCTTTCACTCACAGAATCAGATGCCAATCAGAAGCAGTGAACACGTGGAAAAGTGTTTACCTAGGATACTTTGTCTTGACTTATGGCTCTGGGTAGGCACATAGTGGAGAAACAGGAGCAAGAGTTCTGCTGCCAGAAGACTTGAACTTGAGGTGGTTCTCAACACTGCTAACCCATGGGAACTTGAACAACCTGTCTTGTTTTTCTGTCTCAATTTTTCTCTGAGATGGAAATAATACCATCCACTCTGCTTACCTCTCCAAATTGTGGAAAGCACATAAGAAAACGTATGTGAAAGCCCTTTGTAATTGCTAAACACAATACAAATGTAACTGTTCTAGACCTAGAAGTCATGGGCAGTGTTTTATTCAGCTCTATCCCCAGGTCCTTGCCCAATGCTGGTACATATAATTGTTGAATCAATGCTACAGAAGTCCTGCTTCTAAAAATGAGGATAAGCCACATGATTAAAACAAAGTGATAATCTTATACAAAAAACATCCGTAATATATGTGGAGTGGAAGAAGCCATGAACTTAACATGACAGGTCATGTCTTTGGGGCTAAAAAGAGTTCTGTAGTCAGTACAATTGAGAAAGTGACGATCTTAAGAGGAAAAAGCCCAGAGAACATTGGTGATTAGGGCAAAGAAAAGCAACACTCGCCTGCCAGTTTGGTCATGCCAGGAAAGATGGTGATGCTGGGACAGTTTCCATCCCAGAGGGCCCTCTGCCTTCTGCCCCTGAGGATGTAACAGCACCACTGACAGCAGCTTCAGCAACCAAGTTGCTAATAGACAAGTTACCAAGTTGAGTGCAAAGTAATCATGAGTCAGAATGGGAGAGGGGCTGGGTGTGGCGACCCCCAGTCGCCTGCACCCCCAGTTTGTTGTGTTGTGTAGAGGCAACTAATATTCTAGAGTCTCACTTCACAATCCCTAGAAAACCAGTATTTCCTTTTACTTATTCATTGAAATTTACTATAATCCTAATACTTATAAAAGCCAAGCACAGCAGGGCACTAGCAATACAATGTTAAGGTGGTAACATCCAGTATTCATTCTGCTCAATCTTATCAGTGAAGAAACAGGCCTGAAGAGGTCCAGTGGCTGGCCCAAGGTCACCCTGCTAGGCTAGGCACTATTGACCTTCTTTAGTTCATTCTGAAGCGACCTTACACCTTTGAGTGGCCGTCTGAGGTTCATCGTAAAGCTCTTCTCTTTTCCCCAGAGGAAGCTGTATACCTCTGAAGGAGACCTGAAGAGCCCTCCCAGGGAAGATTTCAGCCCTCCTGTCCCCTTCTGATGTCTATGCTTGAAACACAGAGCCCTTTGCTTTTGGCTGGCTCAAAGATAGTTTCCGAGATTGGACAGCCCAGATAGACCCGTTATTTTCCTCTAATGGTCAAAGTCCCAGGAGAGATAAATCAAGACCTGGACCTGAATTTGCTTGGTCAGCATAGACATGGAGACACCTTTCGATAGGTTATTGGGCCTGATGCATACAGACGATCATATAATCAATGAAGAGATGGAACACCTCGGGTTCTGATGACAACTGAGGTTTCCAACTGCAGACCATGGCCCACTCTTGAGATGTTCCCAGAAGCCAGATGGGAGCAGAGTTCTGCAGGGAGCAGATTTTCTTTCCTTGAAGAGATGAAGGGCACCATCTACCACTTAATTTCTGATAAGGCATTAAATGTATGGTTCTCATCTCCAAGAAATGAAACGCTGAGCTGGATTTTTGGATCAATGGAATACCTACTCCTGTTAAAGCACTTAAAAAGGAAAACATCTACAAAATGTCCCATTAGGCTGACAAATTTATAGCAGTATGAAAAGTGTGCCAGCCGTTTCAAAGCCGAATAGAACGCTGTGTTTAAAGAGTATGAATGGATCTGAGTTCAGCAATATTTCATCTACACGAACAAGTTTAGCCATTGCATCTCTCCCCAATATTTCCCACATTTGCTTTTAACTAGGCATATGTAAGCTATGACAGAATACAGACATCATCTTAAAAAATAAGTTGTACAGTGAATGATATTAAATGGACTTTCACAGCGTGAAGACATGGAAATATATTCTCATCTTGATGTGTGGGGCTGTACAGACATAAATGCCATTAGCATTAATGGTAATTATGTGTGTAAAATCCCCATGCTCTCGAAGAGAATATGCCCCATAGTTTGCAAGTACAATGACTGTTTCATTTTGGAGACTAGAAACAGCTGAGACTCCCCTCCTCCCTACCCTAAATGAGAGGGAAATACAGGATGTCTCAGAGCGTAAAATCTGATCACCCACTTTCCCAAAACATGCAATTCAAGCACTTTAAAACTCCTTCGCCTCAGAAACGCTGAAGATGTAGCAAAAAGCCTCAAACTGCAGTCTGAGTATTCTGGGAATTTATGCCATATCATTCATAGCTTCCTGTCACTTGCTAGGACGGTTATACTACGGGAACGATGTGCTCTCATAACGAACTCGTTTTATTATGGTCTGATAACTATTGAGAATATTTTTCAGTCAACCCAGAAAAGGCTGTTTAACGACAATGAAAATTTGCAGAAAGTAAGCAAATTTAGCATCCTGCTCACCAAAGCCAGTATATTGTAATCTTATTAAAACAGGCAAGCAGATGACAGATCCAGGAGAAAGCCTCAAGACTTCTCTTTTTAATTCTTAAATTAATAAGGCAGTGTGACCCAAGTGTTTGGTTAGGCTTCACCTTACACGAGAGGAAAACAAAAAGTCTTCTTTGCCAAAAAAGTCAGACAATATTGACACGGAGGGTCGCCTGCTCTGTAACTTTACAAACACTTCATCAGGGTAAGATGGAACAAAGTGACATATGTAATTAAAGTATACTAAAAAAAACAAGTCACTGTGGCTTTCAATTACAATGGAACTAAGAAGCAACCATATTATTTCTACAAACTATTTTCACTTAGCACAGTTCAGATGGAATTATTGCCATGACCTTTTAAAAATGTGAAAGAGTGAATCAATACCCTTTCAGAGGCAAGATTGTGGGAGCCGAATTGGCCATGCTGTAATGGTGTGTATTTCTGCATCAGAAGGCAGTTGAAACCTAATTATCGTCAATCACATACAAGGTAGCTCCATGTACTGATGAGCCCGTGCAGGCAGCAGCGTGCACGTGAGGGTCTGTGTGTGAGGGTCTTCAAGAGAGATGAGCACGTGTGGTGAGGGGGGCGGGGATCTTGGATGCGTGGGCCGGAAGAGTAAGGCTTGCAGGTGAGTTATAGGGACTGTCACTCATTTACAATAACTAACACTAGCCTGTCAGAAACAGCCACCTGTACATGATGTATGAGTGGCTGGCAGCCTGCCATCCCCCAATAGACCTTGCAGCCAAGAATCACATTTTATTGTCGAGGTCATCGGAATGCTTACTTGGATACATGCCATATATTATTAAAAAATAACAAACAGCCAATCAGCAACATTTCTTAAGGCTCAAGGGCAAAATAGTCAACCTGCTTTTAGAAAATAAGAAACAAACATCCAAGATCCATTTTAGCAGGTGATTTTTTTTTTTTTTGCTTTTCTACAGATATAAAGAAGTGACACTCTGGAGAGATTTGAGAGTGGTGATACAGTGTCAGATGCCAGAATACATATGAATATTAACTCTTCCTAAGTTATTTCAGACAAGATGCCAGCAAAAAAAAAAAAAGCAAATTTCAAATTTCTCTTAATTAACAACAAACACAGCCCTAGACTGAAACCAATGGAAAGCAGTTTGCATAGAAAGGAGATAAGGATCTCAGGTTTGATTTTTCCATTCAGTTCTATAATTCTCAAATCTGTTTGAGAAGACTAAAATGATCCTATGTACTGTGAAAGATGTTTTTCTAGCACAATCAACCTTTTATATGCATTCAGAAGGCCATATTATGCTTTTAATTTTATTCAATAGCCTACATGTGGGTAAAACTTTCAACATTATGCTATTATATTTCATTCAACACAAGAAATACAGCCTTATCAGATGGTTTGGATATTATGCCTTGAAGAAGTGTTTGGACAACCCCTTGCTACTTTTCTTGAAAATAAAAAAACCAATTCTATAACCATATAATTCCAAATACTGTCCCATCTAGTTTGACGTTGAAGGTCTCTGCGACAATCAGCTTTCACAGTCCTGCTCCGCTGGTTCCACTTGTGCCCAAAGAAATGAAGGATTTGGCATATTTGTTAACATTCTACAGTAATTGGACAATCTTTTGTTCAATGCTCTTAATGTTCTCAGAATAAAAACATTAAAAATGCACTTAAAAAACAGGAATACTCATTACACACATGCAATAGTTTTTAATTTAGAAAAAGAGTCTAATTGAAATTACATTTGTTATGCAGAAACTACCAATAATTATCTTGGCTTTAAATACGTACAAAGATTCCTTTTGAACTGATAACTCTTTTCAGAAGTGGCCACTACAAGTTGAACTCAGTGATCCAGGGACCAGTACATGACATCAGGTGATCCCCAGGGGTAGGTACCACATGGCCCTCCAGAGCTGCTGTGAAAGGCACATGGCTGCCAGTTCAGTAACTGGAGGGTTCCATGAGACACCTGCCCTAGCAGGAAGCCGCAGTGCTCATCCCAATCATAACACCTCAATTACAGAATTCTTGACCCAGGTAAATCCTTTCCTCACAGCGAGGTGACATGTTATCACTTCAGCTTGTTGACTCTGAAGTTCATCGCAAATGAGAGAACCAAGGTAACAAGGGATGAAACTAAAAAGGGAAGTTGAAATCATGTACTCACTATTCAGGGATTTTGAGAAGACAAACATTGCTGGAAGCAGAGACTTATGGGTAAGGAGGCACTCTTAAAGGATTCTCTCACCTGTTGGGCTCAAAAACATTGTGCAAATGCCTCTCTCCTAAATAGCTTATGGCCAAAGCCAACTTTAACACCTCTTCTGTATGATAAATTGTGTTGTTGCAATTTATGGGACACTGACATCTACTGTACAGTAACTGCTCCAAGCCCTCTTAACAGGAGGCTTCTCGACATAGTGAGTTCTATTGTCCCACAAGTGCCATAAAGTGATTGCTGTTGACCATTGTCTTGTTTTAATGTCCCCTAAATAATAATAAACTTTAATGCTAAAGAAAACTATTCTCATTCAGGAATATGTTTCTTGTAAACTACCGTATGATGTAAAAATAGCAATAAATTTCCCTCTTGGCAACTTAATTTGTGGACAACTGAGGTTGTTTTTAGATAGGAGTCTTACATTGA
>CAUYQG010047249.1:0-17500 GCA_963574415.1 Tarsius wallacei | reverse complement strand
TATTGCTTATTCTGCAGATAATACTGCAGTCGACTTCAACAAAGACCTCATCTTCCCTTTGCCGCATGAAAAGGGGACATATCCCCTCACTTAGGAAAGACGCAAACAGCATTATTTTGAAATACAGCCTCGCTTGTACCCTGCAGCGGGGTTTGCTCCAGCGATGGGGTACTTTGGAGACCAATTTGTTTAGCTGATCACTGTCTCTTTGACGTGGCTGCAAATGTTACCTTTCTTTTTCAATCAAAAACACAGCAGGGGGTGCCATCTGTTTGGCACAGGCCTTAGCTCACTTCCCCAATGCCTTTTTGTGCAGATCATTTTACGTGGCAATTTGCTAAAATCTTTCATTCCTTGATTTTGCTAAATATAACTTTCCAAAATGGGCTGTTTTCTCAGAATGTCAGCAAGACTCACAAATGAATGTAGTTTTTCCTGAACAGTCAGTATCAGATCAAATGGAGCATTTTTCAGGTTTTTTAATGAACAAATACCTCACTGTCATCTCATTGTTTACTTAAAACCGACATGTTTACTGAAGACGGTGAAAACACGTTTACTCTACTGAATTTCAGTCCATTTTCTTTGTTTGCCTTTTATAGAGGTGCACTGTCACCAAAGCAGGCGTCACGATTCTTAAGAACCTCGAAGAGAACAGGTAAAGCAAATGCATATGTAGAACGACCATATTAAATCGTCATTAGAAAACAGCAGCTAGCAGAAAAGTGGTTAACTATTCTTCGTGGCTCAGATGCTGTTCAAAGCAATGAATCCCCCCCCCCCCCAAGTAGGAACAGATGATCAGCCCCACGCACTGAAGCCACAGGGATGCGCGTGGATTTCTGAGTGCTCTGTAGAATACAAATGAATTATCCTCATTCTTCTCGCAGCACAGCATATAGGCCAGACCTCATTAGAATTCAGTATCACTCTGCTTTTCTAATGTTAATGTACCGGTTGTATAAGAAATACACGTGTGGTGGGGTATATTCCACAATTATGTTCAACATGATATCATAATTCTGAAAACTGGACGTAATCTTTGTTAAAGGAAATTGTTGCATGTTGCCGTTTTTATCTTTTGCTTCTAATGTAACTTAAATCCCCATTCTAATAGTGCATTCTAAGGGGCCTTAATTCTTTGTGTCTCTCTTAAAGCTGCAGTGACTCCAATACTACTGGCTTTATGGCTTTTTTAAAGATGCCGTGACTAAAGATCAGATTGTGAAGGCTCCATGTCCACCTCCCCGTGAAAGGAAACACAGCACATTACGTTAATAAACAACTGTAGGAGTTTTCTTCATCCAGGAATAACTCAGGGCATTAAGCCTTGAGGTCTTTTGTCTAGAGTGCAGCAAGAAGTATAATGAAAACAAAAACAGCAACACATAAAAATACAATTTATGCTCCTTTATCAAGTGAGGAAAAAGTTGGTTAACGTTTGAAAAGGGAGCAGTAATGTAAATTTATTGACAATTTTATTGTAATAATTAGATGTTTACACAGTCTGGACATTGTGGCTAAATCACTTCTAGCATGTTTATTTGCAGGGAACTGTTTTCTGGGCACTGCGGCAGGTTCATTAAGAAGACATACTGTATTAGGATTCAAAGAAACAACCAGCTCCCATTCTCCCCTTCTCGGTTTTGTATATACACATATATTTTTAAAAATTAAAATAATGAAGTAAAATACAGAATTACCTTCATAAGAAAGATGACTTCCCTTGTAGCCCTGAAATAACTTGAAAATAAATCTCGTATTGGATATCTTAATACACAGCATTAGAAAGACAACCTTTAATGATTATAACTCGCTTTTAATACCTGGTGTGTTAATGGGGATCTGCTTTTGACGAAGAATATATTACAGCAGAGTATGAGGGCAGCTCTTACTTTACCTTTTTCTTCAAAAACAAAACAAGACAAAACCCCATAGTGTTTTAGATGAGATGGTTCTCTTTACAACATTTTTAAAAGAGAAAAACCTCGCTTAGTGAGAAATAGTTCTCTTAAGGAGCCTCAAACAAGATTAATGGATTAAAATCGCACACTTGAATAATTTGACTAAATTTAAAATCTCTACATGGCTCTCTTCCATTAATAGTTTTGTACTTCTATACTAATCTTTAATGTGTTGTTCTGACATGGTTTTCATGTTTCCAAACTAAGCTAAAATGGGAATGACAGATTTTCAGCTATGCAAAAATAGCAATGAAGTGTCAGGAAAAAAATACATTGTGAACAAAATAATCTTTAGAAAAGATATGAAATGAGAATAATTTTATAGCATGAAATGGATCTAATAACAGAAGCATATTCATGCAATTATATCAATTTTTAAAATTTAAAAACTGTTTAAAAATTAAGGCACTAAATGCTAAGCTATGTTTTCAACCTTAGTATATGGCCATTATAATTAAGTAATAATCAATATAGAGTATTTATTGCTATATAACACAGCACTAGGGAGGCAAAGGATGGTTGCTTAGAACTCAAAATTCTCTTCCTTGATCATTTAGGAAAAGGAGGAAAAGTTTTAGAAACAGACTAATCTTTACTTTAATCACAGTTGCCACAGCTCATTATATTCCCACTATTTTCTTTATGCAAGAGTATGTAATGATAGTAATGAAAATACATGATAAAAGTAATAGTTTCCTAGTTTAAACTAGTGAGACTAAGATGGTAAGAAAAGCTTTTATCTTAGAAAGCAAATAGTAACAGGTACACAATATGATTATTTTTTAAGCTGATAGAATTGATTAATAGTTCAAATTAATCAAGGAATCACATCAAAGAGCACAATTTTAAAGAGGAGTGTTAAGAATTAACTCTGCACTATAATGACATTACCAGGTACGTTACTGGAATTATGTACTGCACAACACTATAGATTACAATTGCTAGGCTAAAAAATGGAATCTTCAGAGACCCTGAATGATAACAAATATATTTAAAAATCTTAAATAAACTCAAACTTACTTTGATATCTACACTTCTAAGTAATTCAAGACATGAGAAATGAATTTTTTAAAAATCAGATCATGAAAGCCATTATTATTTGAAGAAATATGCTCAATTTTTTAGATAATTTAAATTATTTAACAGTCCTTTGCATCTTTTATTAGCTTTGCCTAAAGTTATAACATTAAAGCATTAAGGTTACATATAATGAGGTTCTGGTGTGCCCTTATTTCTAGTCCCATATTTTCACAAACTACAAACCAAGATTAGTACTATATTACAAGGCTAATTTGATCAAATAAAATTGTCTCATTCCTAGATACGCATCTGAAGAAAATGTTTAACTAGAAAGTGTGTATTCACCCACAAACATTCATAGATGCCCATATGGAAGAAGCAGTTCATAAAGGGAGAAAGTAACAGGCAAAGGAAATCTGTACAAAAATTTTATTTAGGGTATCTGTTAAAAAAAAAAAAAAGTAAAAATTCTTTTCTAAGTCCAACCAATTACAAACAACATATACCTACAGACCATTATTAGCAGACTAGTAATTTTAAGTATTATGAGAATAGTATATTTAGAAACTCTATAGACAGAAGTAACCTCCCTGTTACGGAAATCTCCATTAACAGAAGTTGACCATAGCTTGGAAGCCAATGGCTTAATTTTAAAAATGCATTTAGGATTATAGAGGAACTTAATCTCCAAGTCACAAAGAATTGATAATCTGTATTCTTGTTATAAAATAACAACAACAAAAAATCCACAGTTCACAAACTTATTTCAAATAGTATTATAGTCAATGCTGAGTATTAAGATTTTTTTCTCTAGCTTGCTTTTGGTGTAAAGGATAAATTATTTTGACCATAGTTTCATTTGTTTTCATATATTCAAATGCAGGAAAGTCATGTTTGACACTATTGCTGATTTTTCAAGTCACCTCTAAATACTATGTCACCTGAGGCTAATTACAACCATGAAAGGTAGGTACAACCAGCACCATTGGTATTTTGCAGACAAGGAAACTTATTCTAGAACACAATGCACTGGGGAATGAGACTAGAATTTTGGTTGACTCCATTTCTAGTGTTCTACCTACTACTCACGCTCAGTTGAAGGAAAAGAGTCCTTATTCCTAAAGGATAGGGGTCACTTTCAGCCTCCAAAACTAGGTTTACCATGATTGGCAGCAACTCTGTAAAAGATGTTCACGTTATTCATACACACAGCTCTTTGCTTCCCCTCCACCTAATTCAGTAGCAACAAGCATTTTGAAAATTTTTACAAAAAAAATCAATCTTCTCATTTGAACCAATACTGAAACCCTTGTATCTTCCCAAACCTGCATATTAAAAAAAAAAAAAAATATATATATATATATATACATATATATATATATATATATATATGAGAAAAGACTCCCAGTTTGTTTCCCAGATAATCCCCAAGGTTCAGATGTAATAAAATTAAGTCTTAGGACACTGCTAGTGGCTTCACCTGTTAAGAATTGCACCAAGGTAAGGCCTGTGTTTCTGTCCTACTTTGTTTAGACTATGATTCTACTTGGGAAAGACCATATCAAATTCTATGTTTGAAATACCTCTAGCATGTTGTTGACACTTAAATGTAATTATTCAAAATGGAATCATTTAATTAGAGGCGAAGAAAAATAGCAAGCCCTGAGATAATAAAATATAAAGCAAATATGTTGACCAACTGAGGAAAAGTAACAGATAGATACCGACACACTCATAAGATCACTACACTTAGTCTTTCAATTCAAGATGCATACAGCAGGATGAACACACAGTTATACACCTTGCTTTTACTGGGTTCACAGAATGCAGAGAGCACAGTAATACTGCTAACTCTGTAGAGTGGTAAGAATTGTCATGTCTCGTGGCTCATGTGACTTGGTTTCTTGGAAAAGCCTGAGAGAGCCAGGAGATGAAAGCAGGGCCAACAGCGTCTCCACAGATCACAAGTGCTTGACCTAGGAATCAGGAGTGAGTAGTGTACCCCAGATGGGACAGGCTATATTATACCAATGAGATTTACTTTGTAGTCAGTTGGGGATCAGGACAATACACTCCTTGTCTTTTAGAAACATGATGTTCTGAGCACCAGGCATGGAGACATTTAAAAGAACTCGACAGAATAAAAACCCCTTGAAAATGGAACTTTAGTACACCCATTTCTTTGGGTTATAAGACAGTTAATACTTCAGGGTGTGTCTAAGACCACAAGAGGGCTCCATTTTAAGCCTCCTCTGGCTAAATTCCAGAGGCCTCAAGCGAACGAATATTGGTCCTTACTTATCTCCTAATCTTTTTGCTCAATCGCTGAGGTCCAAAAAAGTTTAAAGAGGGTTTATTCAAGAAACACAACAGAAGACTTTATTTATGAAGCCCTGTACAAGATGCTATTTTGGTGCCGAAGAAAAAAGACCTCATATTTAGTATCAGATATCTTAAACAATACAAATTCTTAAACAAATTCATATCTCAACAAGTAAAATTCATAGGTCAGACATTGTCATCACTCAGTTACAAAGTTATACACATTTTGTAATGAAGTTTGCTTGTTGATTTTAATGGACTGAACAGTTTGTTAATAATCCTTTAAACTGGTTTTTAAAAATCCTGGTTTTAAAACAATTAAAACCCACCCCCCAAAATCAACTATTAGGGACAGAAGTAGCTGGCTTTAAAGTGCTCTTCAAGGCTTCTCTGGCTGGTCAGTTTACTGGGCTTGACTTTTGAGGAGCTGGAAAGGATGGAAAAAGGGTCGATTTGGCCTGATGTCCTCCCTTGACTCTGCTGCCTTGACTTCCTGTTTCATCTGGATAGGAGGGTTCCTGCATCAAAGTTTATTCTCCATTGTGGATTAGCTGCTTTGGATTTGATACAATCACCATGGTCTACTTTGATTACTAAAGGAGCCAAGTTCAGCTGTCCAAGGGTCAATTATTAGAATATTCTCGCCACGTGCTTCAGAATATTTTATAGGAATGGTATCATCAGTGGTCACCAAGCACTTGTTGAGTGCCTATTGTATGTAAAGAATAGAATTAAGCATTTGGTTGGAATTTGGGGGAGGGAGGCTGGGCGTGAGGCCTGGTGAGGTAACTTACTATCCTAAGACTTTGGGGACAAATTACTTCAGTAATTTCCTAATCAGGAAAATGGTAATAATGGTAATACATAATAGAACTTACCTCATAGAGTTGTTATAAGAGGTGAATGACGTAAATGCTGGCTATTACTATGACTTAGTTAAATTATCATCACATCTGACATGAGTTAACACAAGGTTTTCCAAATGGACTCCCATGGGACCAGGAAGGAAAGGCAGTGTACAGAATCTGCTTATTTGTTGAAATTTTCTCTAAAGCAGTTATTTTTAACTGGCATTCATTGGTGTCATTAATTTTCCCCTTTGAGAGTACCTGTGTGACACCTTCCTCAAACAAGAGGTAAATTGCCGTTCAAGCTACAAAATGGCACCTGTTTTCACCCTAGCAGGAGTGATATTTTTATATTACAAAGTTGAGGCTAATAAACAGAAAACAGACAAGCGCTGTGCTGTATTACCTCTCTGAATAATGGATAATAAAAAAGAAAACTAGGAAAACGGAGAGGAGAGAAACCTAGGGAAACACCTTGCAACGTTCCAACATTAAGAAAGGCACTTAAGTGATGGGCTTTGGGAGTAATTTCTATATTCACACCTTTGCACACATTCACAAGTGCTTTGCTCGTCAACTTCCAGCCCCTCTCCCAACACAGCAGGCCTAAGCCAAGCAGTGATGTGACTAGGGGTACTTTCTGCATTTAAGGTTCCTTTCATCTTGGGGACTCTCAAAGCACTCAAGATAACATAACCATACAACTTTTAAAAAAATAGGGAGTAAAAGTTTACAAGAAAAACAAAAACTGAATTATGGTTAGATTTAACAACAACTGAAACTTCCCACTTTCTGAAGTTCCTTTTTGGCCCACCCAGGGTGGCAGCTAGAATGCTTCCAAGATCCAGAAGGCGGAAGGAGAGGCGTCTCTGATGTTACCCAAGTGGAAGGCAGGGCAGCAGAGAGTTGGATGTTTCACTGGAAAGTGAAAGTAGATCACTTGCCCGAAGCTGCCTGAGTCACCTGTGCCCCTTATTTGCAAGAGTCACAACACTAAACACAAGAAAGAAAGGAAGAAACATCTGAAGACTGTCTACCACAACTCAACTTTCTCAATATTTAGGACCTCACTCAACTGTTACTAACAATAAAATCCCATCTACTTGTTGATAGTGTGACAGGACGGAGTAACTTTATAAAGGCATTTTTTCTACTTCTCTGGCAGAGAAGTCTTTTCTTTTTAAATCTCAGGTATTGAGATATTGTGGGGGTGCCAAATCAGTTAATTAACAAATATTTACTGGATACTCACCATATACTTTGAACCATGCTGGCAGTAAATCATATGTTTGTATGTAACGACAGAGCAGATTCTACCAGCAAAAACAAGCAAAAGACCCTCCCACACAGCACTGATGAAATTAACTCCATGTTTCTGTGATCATATAATTTTATAAGTATTTATCTCATGGCAAATGTTATACTATCATAGGTTCTAACAGACATTCTGGAAGAATTCAACTATAAGGCAATAGGTGGACGATAACTTGGCTGTAGCTAAGGATGTGTAGAAATCCCTTGTTTCCAATCTAGAGAACAAATGATTCTGCATTTGAGTATAAAGATATGTAGAAAGATACTTTAACAATATACTACTTGTTTCTCTGTATTTTTGAATACTCAGTATTTTGTTGAAACTGAATCATGTTTAACAAATGTTTTTATTATATATTAATTATATTCTTTCAACCTCTGAGGGAAGCCGTGTTTTCTATGGCTTGTAACATGTTTTAATCTCCAGTCTCTACCACTTTCTTTTTACCATGTGGATATTCTTAAATCTATTGAACTCAAGAGAAGTACAATATGGTTTGTGTCTATAATTTCATTCAATAACTGAAATACAACTGATTTATCTGAAATTTAGAATAACTTTACTTGATCTAAAAATTCTCACAATGCTTCACTTAGACTCATTGATGAAGTTCAAGCTTTTAAAGTACACGTATATCAGAGTCAGTTTTCTTCTAATGGCTGAACTGCTAATCTGAATCTATGATATGTAACTCAGTTCTGTTCTTAATTATGACCTTAGACAGTACCAGAGTCAATGAAATGAGTAGCCATAGATTAGAGTGAAGAAATGATAGGAAAAGTAGAAATCATAAGAACTATGAGAGAGCCTTGACTGAACACATTTTAGAAACAATTGAATAGAACCTCTACTTTTTGAAAAGTTATATTCAAAGTGTTCGTATACTGATAGCAAAAAATAAAAAACACCAAAAAAACAAAACCCCACATATATAAATTTCACCTACAGATGATTGAAAAGTGAGTTTTCTATAAATCTGTAATACTTTACGTAACTATCTATAATTAAATTAGCATGCAGTAAAAATAATCAGCTTAAAATTTTTTTAAGTATTCAAGATAATCACTGGACTAGACATTCCTTTTCAAAAAAGAAAGTGTCATATGTAGCAAAGTGCCCAAAACAGAATGGAGTGAGCCGTGGTTAAGTGTAAATCCTATAGCAATGAAAGTCATTTGTATTATCCTTACTTCTTTGAATAAATTCAGATGACAGCCCTATTTCATTTCTTCATTCAGTTTGGAGGCCAGATGGCATTAGAATCATTTACTTCACCTTGTTGTGCTTAATTACTACAATCAACACACTATTTTCCAAATTAATCATAACAAAGTAATTTCATTAGTAACACAGCAGGCTGTTGAATTATTAGCATCATAACAGTTTGCAAACAATTAAACTTTATTTGAACCTTAAAAATTTGCAGAGTGGAACATTATTGTAAGATCTAATGGCAATAGAGTACAAATTCAGTACAGAGCAAATAATCAAGCAAAATGCTATATAAAATATGACTTACAATCACCTTTGAAAAAAATTAGCTCTCTAACTGTTCATAGAAAAACAAATAAAAGCTACGCAAACATAATGAGAACATAGCAATTAGCATATTTTCTAACAAGCCATGTTGTTTAAATTCACATTAATGATATTATTATAATCTTGAAGAGTATGTAATATATTGTCAAGGGTGTAAATAAAACTTTCTCCCTGGTTGTGTACAAATGACTTCATCAAATGAATATAAAGTCGTCATGAATCAAAAGTAATGGTTTTTTTTTCTGCCACTCCAATTTTAAGTCTTTTGTTTCCTTTCTTACATCTCCCACCTATATTCAAGTTTAAGAAGAACAAAGGCCAGGGGAGCTCTGGACGGAAGTAACACCTTATTTCTGCATTGTCACTGCTCACAGAGAGACTATCTGGCTTGGAATCAGTTGGTCATCAGTTGGCAAAGGACTCCCTCTCCTGGATTAACTGTAAAAGGAGGCAGAAATCTCCTAAATGATACTGGGCGAGTCTGCATCTGTGTGGGGGAGGGGTTGGCAAGTGGTTTCCTATGCAATGACAAGCTGCTGCCATCTACTGGCCTGGTACTAAAAAACTTCACTCAGGCCAGAAGCATAAAAAACCTGAACCCACAAGCAAGGCTATGGTGCGGACATTGGGAATGGCTGTTTTTGCTTTTTAACCACTCAGCTTTTGAAAACCAGTCCACTAAATTCATCTTCGGTTGTCTGACTTTCGTCAAGATGATTTCAATGGCACTATATTAGGAAAAGGTTAACAACTGCACAAATATAATTACTGAAAACTTTACTTAACAATATATATATATATTTAAGTTTACTCACCATCCCTGAAACTAATTTTTTTTTAACATTTGAAATTGGACAATCATGGTATTGAAGGGATAATGGTAAAGCAAACATTTTGAAACATTGCTTGTAAATAGTTTTACATAAATAATGAAGGTTTTAATACCACCGGCTCAGTTGTGTAGTTAGAACCTTTATAAAAAGCAAAGATCTAGGCTGGGCTCGGTGGCTCAGCCTGTAATCCCAGCATTTTGGGAGACCAAGGTGAGTGGATTGCCTAAGCCCGTGGGTTCAAGATCAGCCCGGGCAACTTGGCGAGACCTCGTCTCTACAATTAAAAAAAAAAAAAAAAAAAAAAAGGTCTGGAAAGTTCAACAAAGATAGTACCTTCTAAAAAATGATTCAATATTAGGAGATTATGCCTATTCCAAATAATTATTCAAGAGCAATGCATGTTGATATTTACTAAGGCCATATTTAGTACTTCATAGGCATCTAGACTATCTCTGATCTTAAATATGCATGCAAAAGTAATGATATGACTTTGCAACCCTTTCCCAGGCAGCACAGAGTATAACTCAAATGTTAGGCTGACGCTACCCTTCCACTCTCCTGTGGGCACATGGTACCGCCATGATGTCTATACTCTCTTCCCCGAGCCTTCCTTTTCTTGTCAGTGCTCTGAGGAGGACACTCAAATCTGCAGTTTTGCAGGTGGGATTTAAATGGCATAGCAATGATAAGGCAAGATGAGAGACTGTGTGGTTATTAGCCTTCTTACTTAAAGAATATACTGAGATTCTTTATACTATTATGTTAGTGGTAGAATTTAATTTCTTATGGATTTCTTTTTCATTAAATTTAAGCAAAAATATAGTAGCAAATGTTGGCAAGCCCATCATGAAACCAGGATACTTGCTATTGGTAAAGTGCTCTGCACAGACTACCCTTCTGGCTTATACCTATGCTGCAGATGACAACACACTGCCATTTACAATGCTATCATTTCTTCTTTCTGGTGGCTATATTTAATAGGGAGTAAATTTGGCAATCTGTAAAATTTATTTCATTAAAACATGTTACTACTCGGTGAAGAATAAATACTAAGATAAACCATCTACAAAGCTTTAACATAACCACATTCTTAGCATTTACCAAAAAACCTGCATGATATATTCAATTTAAAATTCCATGAAATTATATATTACATGCCAAAAAATAATTGATGTTCAATGTTTAAGAAACATTACAAGTCACACTGGAAGTAGCAATAGTAGACTGCTATAGTAGACTATATTGTATGTGCAAAATAGTGAAGAAGTCTTCACACAAATCAAATAGGTAAATAAAAACTGTAATTATATCTTTGCAAAATAGCAACAAGTATAACTTTACTGCTTGCATCTAATTTACACTCATAGCCTTCATTTAATTTCATATCAGAGGAATATTTTAATGAACCACTGCATAAAATAACAAAGACAAGTGATATTCAACAAAAACAAAGAAAGGTTATGAGCTGTCACCCAGCTTTCACAATGCTTCT
This sequence comes from Tarsius wallacei, assembly GCA_963574415.1. Lineage (NCBI taxonomy): Eukaryota > Metazoa > Chordata > Mammalia > Primates > Tarsiidae > Tarsius > Tarsius wallacei. The sequence goes on along the minus strand of CAUYQG010047249.1, from coordinate 6,167 downwards.
AAATCCAAGGCGTTGGCAGACAAGTGGAAGAATCTTTCTTTTCTGCAGGAAGAAAGGGACAGTTGCATTTTAATTTTTTTCTTCATTGAAATGTTGATTTTTTTTTCCTGCTTAGAAAAACAATTACATTTAGCCTAGGGAAAATGAATGCTCAATCAACATTTTGTCAAGATAACTCCTCAGAAAGGCCATCAGAGTGGAATTTTATTAAAGAGGGGAAGTTTGGGGAAAAAGCTGGTTATTAGCAAAGGAACTTTCTCTAAATAATCTATTCATTTCCAAAGAAAATTTCATGAAGGTATTTTAAAAATTAAACCACATCAAACATAACACAAAAGATTTGGGCACAATCTCTGTGCTATCAGAAAACTATAAAGACTTTTCAAAAGGCAAAGATTCATAACAAAGAGACCAAGAGAACATATGAGCTATTACAGAATATTGGATTAAAATGTACTTACCCAGGACTCTCAAATATCATACATCTCCATTATGTAGGCTTTAGGCACCAAGCCAATGGCTCCCTTCATTTCTCCTACCCACCAGCCATATCTATTGTATTCCTAATTGAAAACAATATGCAATATTAACCTTTAGACTGGTGTAAGTACAATGTCGTTTGTGTGCAACTTCTTAGAAATGTTATTTCTATTTATAAAGTTAAAAGAGCTTGAGCTGCAAATGGAAACATTTTCATCATTTTTGTTTCTGGACACTTTAAAATGCTGCTAGGTGAAGATTTAAATTAACGTATAACACAAAGCCTGCTTATTACTAGGCACAGAACACAGAAACAGTCACTTGTGATAAGAACCTAGAAAATGAAACTACCTCAGGAAGCTGGCTCCCTGGGACTCCCACTCTCGCTCTCACAAAGCCCGGAGACACCTTGTATATGTAAGAGGCTAGAAGGTTAAAGCCAGGATTCTTAAAGTGCTATATTTGCCTTCAAGAAGCTTATCATCTAGCAAGCATAAAATTATTTTTTTCACAATAAACTACTTAATTCCTCATTCAACTTATATGCGACTAAAAGATTTAGGATGTAGAGATGTGTCCCTTAAGAAAACTAAATTAGATAAATTAGAGAATAAGGAAACACTAATAACACCAGAAAATTCTGCTTTACAAAATAATTAACAAAAGGTTTCTTTAAAATCGTTTCCCTAAGTCATTTATTGTTCCTTTTATTGACCATGAACTATATTAGATAAAGGCTAGGTAGAAGGAATTTAAAGGTGATGTTAAGAGTCACCCTTATAGTGGAAGATCAATAGGAAATAAGAGTATCTCAAGTTATAAAGGCAAAATACTAATCTTGCTGTAAAAAAGAGTGATTGATGAGTCACTTCTGCATTTACTTTGCAATGTGAGATAAACAAACCTATGCCTCCTTTTCTCCTACCTTTTCCTCCTTGGACAGATACACCACTGCTTTAGGCATTGTGAACACTGTAACCAGTCTCATTCGTCTGCCAGATTGACTAATGTATTTTTAATCTAAAATTTATTTATGTTTGGTGAGATACAAACAAAGTAAAACGAATTACAAGTTTCAAGAATAATATCTTCCTAAAAGCAATACTCTGCACAAGCATTTTCGGACTCAAATTTGATTTTTCATAGAAGATAAATTTTTAAAATCAATTCCCAAAGTAATTCGATAGGTTATGATTCTCCAACATCTGAGTCATAGATAAATGTGCATATGCATATTGAGATATATGTAGTGAGGGACCATTAATACTAGTACAGACTTAACATTTGTATTGATTAGTATGACCATCAGAAAGGAAAATTATGCAATTCCTCAATGCAAGTGTAGCAAAAGTAGCATGCATGTATTGATATGTAGCCTATCAATAGAGAGATTATAGGATAAAATCTAAAGGTGTTTTTCAAACAGTGGATAGTATTAGTATCAGGTTTATTGGACGTGCAAAGTAGAGGGGACAGAGGAGAAAAGATTCATTCTGCACTTCTTATTCTAACGATAGCACAGCTTTGGATTGTGAAGCATTAGACCCAAGATTATGTGTTTAAAAGTTTACTGATAGTGTGAACTTAGTGACAAAACTGTGGAAGCAGTGAGAATATTCTGATGCCCAGAACTCAATGACAATGACTATAATCTATGCAGGATATATTTATCAGAAGAAAATAACCGACTTACTGAAAGCCATGATTAGCAACCATTATATCTTAATAGGTACCTAATAAAACTGCCCTTTTCCATTTTTAAGGTAATGGATACAATTAGAGCTTAATGCTTAACAAAACAAATGTACTTAACCTTCCAGAAGCCTTTGTAAGATTTCAAAGTGGGTAGGTAACAGAGTAAGTTTGAGTGCTAAAGCTCTTACCCAATGCCAATCTAAGATTTTAAAAATTGATTATTTGGAAAGAGCGAAGGAACTAACCCCTCAGCCTCCAATGGAAGACATAGAAAACGTTCAGTGAGAGGACATATGATTGACCCAAACCTGCTTCCAGAGAATGGCCCTCAGTCTGGGTGTCAATGTTTAGATTCAAATTACAAGCCGGAAAATTCTTATCGCTTTATAATATTCTACTTCAGTCATAGTCTGTACTGTCAATTAAGGGTACATTATCATTCTCAAAAAGCTCACTCACACCCAAATTTAAGAAATTGATTTCCATAAATCACATCAACAAAGGACAGATGACAGACTTCACACTTGAGAGAATTCTGCACTAGGGTAGACAAGTGTGATTTGCGAAATAGAAAACATAGTAGTAAACAGCAGGGAGGAGCTTAATCAGCTGTAAACAAATCCCTTAAAAGTAACCTTCTAGGGAGGAAAAAAAAGTTTTAGACTAAAATAATCTTAAATGCTTCACTTAATTTAAAATAATTGAAAAACATTTGAAAAATACACACTTCATAAAAGGACCCTAAAATATCACAGACTGAAATCAGAAAAGAGTACGACTAGAAACCAGAATATTTGTTAGTCTACATTTATAAAGAATTGCATATAATACTCCTGTGTGGAATTAAGGGGTAAGATAAAATATAGTGAGGTAAAAATATAGGAGGCAAATTTATGGATTTACACTGCAGCCATTAGAGGAAGTCAACAAGACTGCAAACACAGGAGCTTTTACTTTTATCATTACCATCCTCTGTATGAGCCTCCTGAGCAACATGAATCCCAATTAAACCATTTGCAGCCTATAAATTGGAATGAAAATGCTTCTAGGAGCACAGTATTCCAAACTTCGGCCTGAAGACTCGGTATTATACAAGCTTTCCTTCTGAAAAAGAAAACCTGCCTGTCTGCCTTTCCTTGTTGCCACCCCCAAAACAAATGGGACTATGACTGATACATTACTTACAGTGGAAAATAATGCAACCGATATAGTGTTATTTTGCAGTCCACATACTAATTCTAGTACTGTTCTATAAAGTCACAGGTGGATCATTTAAAAAAACAGAAACTCTCAAACCTTATTTCCTTAATAAAAAAAATAAAGAGACGAACCATACCAGGCTGCCATCTAAATCTTTGAAAGGTTAGGAAGCATCGTGTCATCTTTATGGCACACGAGATCTCAGGTACAAGAAGGTCTGCCATCTGGTATCCTTCACCTACTCGGTCTTAACATCAACTGAAATGCTAACACAGGCACGGGACTGTACTTCAGGAGGACTGATAAAATAATGAAGAGTCCTTTAATCTACAGGAAACCATTCTAGTCAATTTATAAGAAATATTGCATCCCTTTGTAGGACGTGTAATTATTTTCTATTAATCATGTGCTATAAAGCTACATTATGCGGTTATTCTGTTATCACTAGAAAGAGGCCTGCAGTCAGCTTCTGACAATGTTAGGTAATTACTAACACAAAGCTGCTTTCTCCTCCTGCAGTAATGCTATCAAGATCCAGAGGTGTAGTGATGCTTATTGTATAAAAACTGTACTCAAAAGAAATTCAATATCTGCAAAATGGATGGCTTCAAGGCAAAATGTAATGTGGTAGTCAAAGAAGCAAAAAAAGCCAAACTTGCCCAATAATCCAAGAAAATAATAGCAAGGCAGTACTGAACATTTGTGATCTAACTCCTGGGTTTTCAATTGTCATATCATTAAAATCATTTTATTTGTTTTACTTTGTATTTAAAATTGTAGGTCCAATTAATATTTATTAAACATTAAGTTAAAGTGATTGTGTAAGAAGGCAGGAGAAAAGGAGTCGTTTTGATAAAGTGATACAGAGACTTTAACAACACAATAGTAAACATATGTCCATGTTGACTCGTTAACTACATCCTCTCTTTCTGAGGGTATATTATTTTACGCTTACATAAAGCCCAACACTTACTTAAATCCTTTCAGCACCATGACTCTCATTTCTCAAGTATTTCAATCCACTTTCTGCAAGCGATATGGTAAATGAATGCCACCTTGACAGAAATCTGACACACTAATAAGGTTTTGGGATGTACTAGCCCTTTCAGAAATTAGTTACCAATATATCTGAAAGCAACAGGTGTTAGAAATGTTAAAAGACTTTTGTGCTCTTTTTCCAAACATGTATCTGTGCTTTAAAACATACTAGCCTTTGTGAAAATGAAAGTAATTTCACAAAATAGAAAATACAGTAAGTGTAAGAACCAATGGCCTTGATCATTGTTTTCTAAGTATTCACTGTGATATTTTCGAATTATTCATTGACAGTGCAGTACTATGAAAACTAGACAACTATTTAGAATGTATAAATACTTTCATTGAGGCTACCTTTTCAGTCTCTTTAAACTCTGAATTGACACTTTTTAAGAATTCTCTTTTCTCATACATCCATCATTTCCAAAGCTTCTCTTAAAATGCACAGTAAGAACTTGACAATCTCAGTGTTTCACTATTACTATCTACACACTAACTGCTTGAATCTTAGTTTCCTAACCTGTTAAATGAGGACATTGACACTCATAGTCTCTAAGATTCTCCATGATGTTAGAACACCACCATTCAGGAACCTATTTGAAGACACTAAGTTCCTTAGTGGCATATGGAAATCAACCTCATTACTTTATAATTCACTATGCAGATATGACTTTGAGTTCCTCTACTTCAAAAAATTATTATTTTTTTCTTCTTGTATTGTACATTCCATTTTTAAAGCAAGAGAGACAAAAGACAAGTAAGGAAGCTAATAGTAAGAATTTAATTCTCCTAATAAATTTTAGTTTATATCCCAGAGTCAAGTCACATTTAATTCAAGTTTCTACATGGTCAATAGTTACAATACCATAAAGCAAATACTGATATTCAGACCGATGGTTCATAGATAATGTTAGAGAAATTCATAGATAATGGCAGAGAAAGATCAGGCCCTGCTCAGTAGAGAAAGTAGCTTTTTACTCAGCGTACAGTAGTTCACCTACCAAGACATGGCTCTTTTCACCATTCTCAGGTTCATCCACTCCACTCTGTTCTGTCACCATTCTAGTTCAGGCCTTCATCACCTCACCCAGGATTATTGCATTATCAACTCTGCCTTTCTATTCTTCCTAGAAACTATCTTCCTCAGTTTACCCCGCTGCTCACGAACTTGCACTAGCTCCCACTGCATTAACTACAAACTCCTCTGCTTGGCTTGTTCCCATCCTACAAGCAACCTTCTTCTGTCCCCATGCAGGTCCCACACAACACTCATTCCCACCTTTGCACATGGTGCTCCCTTTCCAGGGAAAATATCTCTCCCTCAGTCAGATCCTATCCAATGACTAAGACCTGACCCAAGGTACTCGGTTGTAATAAATTTTTCTCCAAATTTTCTCATCCATACTTGCATCTCTCATTTTAAGCTGGGCATTTATCCCTCAGTGGATTTTATGTACATTGGCTTTATTTCTTGAGCCAAAATAAAGTGCAAACTCACTGAGATCAGGGAAGGCCTTACACTTCACCTGTAGGCCCCACACTGCAGGATGTATAAAAGATGTTCAATAAATAGGCCCTGGATGATGAAATAGGCTCAATCTTTTTTTTTTTTTTTTTTTTTTTTTTTGAGTTGGAGTCTCACTCTGCCGCCCAGACTGGAGTGCAGTGGCTGCTCTTGGCCACTGCAGCCTCGACCTGCTGGGCTCCGGCGATCCTTCCACCTCAGTCTTCCAGGTAGCTGGAACGACAGGTGCACA